>JAHWFP010007798.1:0-25287 GCA_023313725.1 Lithobius niger | reverse complement strand
CGCGCCCCCCAGCAAGATTTCACTTTAAACCTTAATGACGATGAACAAATCACTCCCAAGCTTCTTCGGCACACAAGTTGTCGCCCAACAATTTTCCAGCATTAAACATGATCAGGGAAATTAATATATCAGTTCCCAATTCCCTACGTCCCCCCACCTCCCCACGACCTTCAGCAGACAAGTTACCAACCAGCATTTTCTAAACCAAATTTTAAATTAAGCGTTTCACTTGAAAACCCAATTCTGTAGAAATTGTTTTCCAGTTCTAGACATGACCAGTACCAAATTAATATTTTTCCCCCATTCCCTCCTCCCCCCCCCCCTCTCCCGACCTCCAGCAAGCAAATTGTCAACCAACACTTTCTTAAGCAAATTTTTTATATCCATGACAAGTTTTCAAGAAAAGTTTCTTCCACCTGTGCAATGATTTATTGAATAAACGGAAAGTTATCAGCAAGTTAAAACGAGAGGAAGACTTCTCAGTGTTTTACAAGCAATTTAAAATAGAAAAAAATAAAGATAAAATAAAATAAACTCAGGTGTTTCTATCAACAACTTAAAGACGAAGACTGACCCAACGCTAGCTTCATTTTTGACGCAGTTTAGTGGGCAAACATACACGGAGATATTCGTGGGTTGGTTGGAGTTACTGAATGCACGACTCCCTGCCAAAACTAACGGATAAGACTGCGCAGAAGTGAAGCCGACATTTTCACTGTCCATATTTCATTGTCCGTGACTGTACCTAGTAAATTTCCTGCTGTATAAAACGTTTATTCTGGTTGTAGATTATCTTCGAATGTTTGCTCTTCACATTTTCTCCCCTAACATTCTTCCGTCGAAACATTGTTTCACTGTACATACATTTCCCGCTGAAGTACTTCTAATTCCCTACTTCCAGTTCTTTACAGAACGGGTGTTACATGCCTGGAATGCCATTCCCTCTCATGTTGCCTGTGCCCCATCTATTAATGCCTTCAAATCTCGTTTTGATATGCTTGCTAGTTAATTATTGACGTTTGTGTGGGTGCTTCTTGTGCCTTTCTATTTCTATTTCTGAAGTATTTGAATTCACCTGCTATCGTCCCCCTCTGAAGTATTCGATTTTTCTTGTTGAAGTATGCTCCCCCCTTAAGTATGTACATACCCCTCGCATAATAATTGTTCTTTTCCCCGAAGAAATCAGATACTCCTGTATATAGTTGTATTTTACTCTAAAGTAATTAATTGTTTCCCCTGTAGAACTTTAACTTTCCCTTTACGAATTTTTCTCTAGCTGATGAATTTGCATTTGCCCCCAGGTTCACAAGAGTTGAAGAGCAATCATTGTTATGAATAAGATGTTAATGGAGTTAATCACATTTTGCAAAAAAAATAAAACGCCTTTGGTGAAACTGAATTTGCAAGTTATGTAACGACTTGTGAGGCTTTTGTTAGAGAAATTTGGCTGATGATAAGATTAGTAAGAATTTGGATAACAGTCCCTAAAGGAAAAACATATAACTTGGCCAAGGCGTCACACCCCTTAATATTGGTTGTTAGTTTCTCCTGTCTCATATGACGCTGGAATTTTCAAAAACTTCAATCTTCAAGTTTTAGGTATGCCTGAAAGGCCGCATAAAGGATTTCTTTTCCTATTGACTAATGAATGGTTTTAACTTTGAATGTGAGTTGTCTGTATTTGGTAGTTTAAGGTTGTTGGAGTCTCCACTCAATTTAATTTGGATGTAAAAAATTGGTTGCATGAGCGAAAAGAATTGTAACTTGGCTCTGCAATGAAGTCCATTTGTGGTAACAATCGTTTGTAAATGAAGCAGTTGATCGATCATCCTGAAATTTCCTGTAGACCGCGTATTGCATTTTTCACTTGTATATAGTGTACATCCTCTTGACCTCATGTTGTCCGAAGACCAACATTGTTTTGAGAGGGGAGGATGCCATGAGTGTTGGCCTTTCATGCTCTCTGGGCCCCATGACCTGGTGTCAGGGCTCCACCTCTGGTCACTCTTCCTGCTTAACCGTCGAAAGAGCAAGACGTGCCAAGATGCAACAGCACGAGAGCAAAGTAGGCCGACTTGAAAACTAAGACACAGACACTGCAAGAGTGACTAGCAATGATGATCATGAATAAACCGAAGAGTAACCTCGGTAGCCGACGAGTTGAGAGACTTATTGAGTAATATCCAGGCATAGGAAGGGGGCTGCTCCCACCATCACAGCAGCTGGACTCCTCAACGAGGTGCTTCGAGAGGAGAAGCATCTCATGGGCTCCAGCAATCATTGAGTGCACGACCGTTGATACTTGGTAGATGAACTACAATTATAATTTTAAAAATTATAACCCCCAATGCGCCCCCTTTTGTGGTGGAATGTAGTATTGTCATCGTTTTGACTTTCGTTGATGAGCTAAAAAAAAACGAATTTGTGTTTCAGCTAAAGGCAGACTACTTTAAACCAAACAAACGACAACTGAACGGTTTCGCGATGCCCCATACCGATATTTCAAACGATTAACGTACAGTAGGGGGGTTGCTTGCTTACTGATTGCTGGCTTTCACAGGATAGGGTTTTTTAGCCTTCAATCAAACGCCAATGTAACTCTTCTGCAGCTACACCAAAATATCCGTTGAAATATCTGGCCTTTTCTGGCCAGGGAGGGGTGAAAGTAGTCCAGTGAAAATAGGAACAAGGTGGAATCCCAAAGTCTTAAAACTTCGTGAGGCTCTTCGGGGAGGTCTAGTAATGACTATATCAAAAGTCCTGATGATTTGGAGGTGAGCTGGCTTTGCTAGACCGTAAAATACCCAAAAACAGGTGACTTTTTTTAGTTTACCGTTAATACCTCGGAATCGGTGGGTCCTACCAAGAAAATGTTCCTACGAAAGTTAAAAGAGGACAAAAATTACCACAAAAATGATTATATTCATTTTTTCTCTAGCATCAGTAGTATACAAGATATTCGAGTTAGAAAACTGAGAAATCTTAGAAATTGACAGAGAGCTGGTATATGTGGTATGTACTACATAAGTCAGGTAAACATATGCACCCTAACCTCATTTAAGTTACTGCACGATCATATAACATCAATCACTTTCTTACCACTAAGCATATTTATTTACTACATATAACATCGAATCGTAACAACAAATATACATACAATAACATCAAATCAATTCGAGGTCAACATCCTCCTCCTGAAGGTTATCAGGCTATTCAAACAGTTACTGTGGCAGTTATTGCAGATAACACTCTGCTTATTTTCCAGATTGCCGTTCTGCCTAGACTCCTAGCCCCAAAGTACTAGCTGCACTTTGGGGCTAGGAGTCTAGGCAGAACGGCAATTTTGTGCCTGCTACAATTGATGGGTAACTCATTACCCATCCATCCATAGCTGCAGTTGGTGGAAAACACGAAATGAGCGTTGCATAGGTGCCCCTTCTGTGGGAGGGAAGGATAGTAGCTCCAACTTCATATCGATGGCAGACTTTGTGAGGGCATGGTGCCTATGCAAGTTGAGGGACGTTGTAGTAGGAGGAGTTCTATACAAAGTCAAGAAAAACCTGTAATCTGCCTCCGCTACTATTAATACTTGGAAGTTGAGTGGTTGAACACACCTGCTACTGAGCGCAATGCCTCACGTTGTAACAGCAGTTTGTAACCTGCTTCTTTCTCGTTCCTGAAGGAAGCTTATGCCTTGTCGCACCATGTGAATGCATGAACAAATAATATGACATCTCTGAGGTCCTTCTGTTGTTGTCAGGTTGAAGAAAATACCTGTGTTCCTACCGTTCTACAGCCTGGCTTGTAGAATATATTTCGGTGTGTAGCTGTCAGAGCTGTAAGAAGAAATATAGATCTACATCTTCTCCAGCAATGTTTACATTGTCACTGACACTCGCTTTGGCGATGGCACTTCTGACAATTAGAGTGTCAGCACTTGGTCTTTGAAGGCATTGTACTCCTCTGCCATTTAGCTTGGGGGAAAGCATCTTGATCAGCCTGGCCTTCTGTTTATTAGATTGAAACTGTTGTAGTGGAGGTAGGACACAGATTTTTCTTGAGTATGTAAAGAGCTCCTCCAACTAAACGGTCCTCAACTTGCATAGGCACCATGCCACTCTGAATGGAAAATGCGCAACCAGCTGCACTTTGGGGTTGGCAGTGTAAGCAAAATGGCAGTCTAGTGCCGACTGCAACCAAAGATGCTGTTGCTCCTGAAGCTGTCCTCAACCTCATATTTAGCAGATGCACAGCAGGTTGTCGAGTGTGGGTAAAGGAAAATAAGCGTGAGTTGCACTACTATCTGCCACAACTGCCACGGTGACTGTTTGAATAGCCTGACACCAACTGTTGAGGACGGTAACCTACTGAAGGAGGATGTTGACTTCGAATTGATTTCATGTTATTGTATATGTATTTGATGTTACGATTCGATGTTATATGTAGTAACCTGATGTAGTAAATGAATATGTATAGTACATTAGTGTTTGATGTTATATGATTGGTATAGTAACTTAAATGAGGATATGGTGCATTCACCTCAGCAACGTACACCACGTCAATTTCTGTCAATTTCTGAGATTTCTCAAAAATTTTAGAACTCGAATATCTCGTAAACTACTGGTGCTAGAGAAAAAATGAATAGAATCAAGTTTGTGGTAAGTTTTGTCCTCTTTAACTTTTGTAGGGAACACTTTTTTGGTATGACGCACAGATTCCGAGACATTAAAGCAAAACAAATAAAAAGTTACTTATTTTCGGGTATTTTATGGTCTAGCAAAGCCAGCTCACCTTCAACTCATCAGGGCTTTTGATATAGTCATTACTAGACTTCCCCGAACAGCCTTACAAAGTTCCAAGACTTTGGGGTTTATTCCACCATTTGCCAAATTTGAGCCTTCGTTGACTGGACTAAAGGGGGAGAAAAGGAGAACGAAGAGTAGAGGGATGGAAATAACTTTATCGGGGGAGAGCATGGCGTCTGCGGGGTGGGCGGGGTAAATACATGTAAAACCAAAGACCAAACACCTGGGTTGTCGGGAGGCAGGCGTTATATTCAGATCCCACACTGGGGTAGTGTGGGAAGGGGTGCAGTGGGATGTGGGGGATGTTCAGGGGCCCAGAAGGGGGCAGAGATGTGCACGGGGGGGGGAGGGAAGAAATTAAAAATGTTATTACTTTTGTAAGTCTGACAAGACACCGGGAGAAGGTATGTCCGGCAAATTCAATTATCGTGCAGTATGCACGGGTCCAGCTAGTGTATTTT
Organism: Lithobius niger; assembly: GCA_023313725.1. Lineage (NCBI taxonomy): Eukaryota > Metazoa > Arthropoda > Chilopoda > Lithobiomorpha > Lithobiidae > Lithobius > Lithobius niger. Next base: position 20,021 of record JAHWFP010007798.1, on the reverse strand, counting down.
TTAATTAGCCACAACAAAATTCAATTTTCCTTTAAATAACTGCACTGACCTGAAAAAGTGGTTATTTATGTTGCCGTCTAAGTCCTTCATCGAAAATCGATTTACATAATTAGAAAAGTTGCTGAAATGGTAAACAATTATTTTAAGAAAAATGTATATTCTACAGTGTAATATACAACTAACTAAAAGTCTCAGATAATGGATCGAGGCGAGGCAAACAATCGAATTATTATTTCAATTACTTTAACTTGGTGCAAATTAAGGAGCAAGTAGACTCCAGATTTTGTCCAATTCTAGATTATAAGAACTGTTCACTTCTTATTTTTCTTGTATAGTACATGAGCTTATTAAAATTTACAATCAAGACCACAATTCGACTTATAATTTGAAAATGAGCTCTAGTTTTCATACATTTTCAGATACGTTCGAAATTTGAAAATTGGTAGCAATGGAGCTCTCTGCACAACTAGTATCGGCCATATCACTACAAGCACACGTTTCTAAAACCTTCAAAGGCAACCTTGTGCCAAACAAGACCATGTGCCCCAGGACACTCAAAAACATGAGTTAATGCTTATAACCCTGACATTTGTGAATTAAACTATAGACAAATCAACCATCACAATGCGTCGTAATGAATATCAATCCCTTCGTTCGAAGCTTGCTCTCTATTTTTAAATAGTGGCCTTCCCGGTGTTGCACAAGTCAAACGAAAACAGAACGAACTGATGTCAAAACAGAATACAAATTTGCAACTGAGGAAGAGTCTATGTTTTAACTACTCGGTCTGTTGCTAACAGTCAACTAAATGCAGAACATGGAAGTTAGCTCCATCTACTTCGTTACTTTTAAGTTTATAACGAGATCTCAAAAATGTGAGAAAAAAAATGTAAAACGTAAGTGTAAAAATGTAAAATGTAAGAAATATGTAGGCTATCAGCAACACAAATTAGCCCAAATAAGTAAGTTTCAAAATTTATTTCGATCTTGTAATTTACCTTATAAATGTTTTAGATCTAATCGCATATCAGTACTGTTTTACAAATTGCCTGCCTCTTTGCAACATACTTGAAGTTGGTCGTTGATTAAATTTGAAAGTCACATGCTACATAATTCAAGCATTCAAGCATTAATGGTGGGTTGGCACCCAAAGAAAGTTTACAGCATCTAGCGCTAGCTAGTTCTCCTTAGCACTTAGCAAGGGAATGCACAAAGAAATATCCTTTAAAGGGGTATTCCTCCCAGCGCCATTTTTCTCGATCCTCCACATCAAGTACTGCCCCAAAGGTCTATTTCCTTACCGTTATTCTTTCCCTTGCTAAAAATCCTTTTTAAAATATGGCGTCTAGGAGATTTTCTGTTGAATATAACGGAACTTTATTTACTAACGACCCGTCAATAAATCATGCATTGCGCACGTACAATAATCATGACGTTTCATCTCTGTGTGTACATCTACTAATTTTCTAATAATTACCATGAGATATAAAATCTAATAGACTAATGCGGTAAAAATTAAAATTAATTATTCCAATAGATTGCTGAAACAAAATTATAAGACACTAGCCTAGAAAATTATAAATTGTGATACTAAAATGCGAGAATCATTCCGGTTTGTGACGACACAATCAATGGGTTCACACTGGCTGGACTATTAGGCACAATGCCAATTGATACAGTAGCTACGTTTTCGTTTGCGAGGAACGAAGCTACCGTCTCAGTTGACCTTAGCTGTAGTAAATACGCGGATGTGATCGTCGCGTGGGTGTTGTAAGGCAGGCGGAAGGTTATAAGGCAGGCGGTATATTGCTTTAACACAGCAACAATTAGCCTTAATTATTAAGTAAGAATTTGGTGCATGTCCTCGCGCACCTGGAAGCAATCTGTGTAAGTAGGGAAGCAGTGTGAAGGTCAACGATATTACCGCTGCTAACGGAAGCCATTGTAGAAGGCAAAGCAAAGTAAGACTTTAATATTAGTCGTACCATTGCGTCACGCCAACCGGATGTTTATTTCAAACTTTTTTTATCTTTAGTCCGACCTATTATTGAATACGCAGTTTATTTTTGGCAACCATATTTGAAAACAGACCTTATTGCCCTCGAACGAGTACAACAACGTTTTACTAAACGTGTTCTCAACCTTTCTAGTTTTACTTATAAACAGCACCTATAACTACTAAATGTGCCGTCATTATGGTGGCGCTTTTTTCGAGGAAGTATTATTACTGTGTATAAAATTTTGCAATTAAATTATGGTGGGCCGTTTCTCAAAAATAAACTCCACGTACAAACATATAAGGCTACACGTGGTCATCAACTCAAGCTTGAATTTCAATACCATAAACATGAATGGGCACGGCATACTTTTTTCTCACGTTTACTCTGCATTTGGAATGGCCTACCAGAGTTGGTTGTAATGGCCCCATCCGTTAATATCTTTAAAAACAGTTTTGATAAACACGTTAGTCTTGTGGCACCACACCTGACTGTTTTTTATTACTCTAGTTAATCCTATTATTGTATATATTGTTAAATGAAAATCAGCCTTTCCTAATGATGTTTTAAATCTTATTTTCCTAGTATACATAGCCACAGTAATTTATTTGCATTTTTTTTTTATATACATGTATACGTACACTCATACTATGAATTTAAAAATAGTCTAAATTGTTATTTAGTGTTTTGTGATATAGCATTGTTATATATATATACTATAAATATCAACGATATATTTGTAAGTCGGAAATATTTGTATTGTTCCGGTTTATCCTGGATTATTTTTTTTCTTTTGTATTTTCTGATGCCTCCTGTCTTGTAATGCACAGCCTTGGGCGATTAGACGGTTAAGAAAAGTTAAGTTAAGAATATAAAGAATCTACACTGATACCATCTAGTGACAGCAATGTCGTTACTTTACAGCTTGCTTCCAGGTGCAGGATGATGTACCAAATTTTCACTCAATAATTAAGGATTTCATATAAAATAAAATTTAAGGATACGATACCATCAATTTAAAACGATAAAATGACCAATTTCCCCTCTCAGAAGAGGCAGAAACGGCAGCCTAATTGCACGACAAAACCTGCGTCTTGGGCAAGGTGTATGCAAATCGGGTTACGTGTTTCAGGTCTCATCCATTCGTTGGCACTATGGAGGTTGCACAGTGTGCCTGGAAAAAGTGTCGAGATTAAGTGTTTTAATTACAGGAAAATATTCTTTTAGATAATTATTATTTGACACTAAGTGGTTATGTACAGGTGATTTATACGTATGGATGACAAGCGTTTCAAGATTAATACGCGCTCTAGTGTGTTTCTTGAAACAAGATTTGAACCTTGTCCAAGGCTGGGATGTGGCCAGTTGCGTGCATGTTTGTCTGGTGACTTGCCTGTTGAAAGGCAGTGTTGCACTAATGAATTGGATTCGACTTTTAATTTGAAGTTTGATTTCTGGGATGGCATGCGTACTTTAAGTTTTTGGAGGGATTGTCGTACATATGTAGCAGTACAGGTTGGTTCCATTCAGGGGATTCGATAAACTGTATTGCGTGTGGAAAGCACGTCGTCTGCTTTGTTATTGTTTTTATTTCCATGGTGCATGGTCATCTGCTTGATATTTTGGTGACTGTTTGAAACAAGACGTATGTTATTGGCGCTAAGTATTTTCTTAAGGACTTCAGAGATGCATTTGAAGTAAGGCAGAGCAATGAAATTTGTTGGGAGTGGCGGGGGGTGTTTCGGGGGTCAACGCTTTTGAAATTAATATCTTGACATACCCAAGTGGGAACCCATTCTCAACATATTTTTGAAAGGTGTACTGGGGAATTCATGCTGCAATAATTCAGCATTACTGACTGGTATGTGAGAGAACGCGTTTAACTTCATTGTTACAACATTAGTTTTGTAGTGGGCGTCAACATAAGATTTGTAATCCAAGGTGCGAGTAGACTGCTTACTTTTTCTGAAGTGTGTAAATTCGATTAGGCTATTGTGGTTACTGATGACATTTACATCTAAAAATGGGATAGCATTGTTTTTAGAGGTCTGCATAGTGTAAGTGAGTGATTTAGTGATGCTGTTGAGAAAATTGAGGATTAATAACTTAGGCTTTGTTGGGAGAAGTGCTAAACTATCGTCGATGCATCGCTTGTAATATTTTATTTGTGGGAATTTTTCAACAAGTTTATTGTCGACTGCATTCAGGACTATGTCAGGACTATGTACGCCATATTTGATTAATGAACGCGTATTAAAGCTTCTCATCCATACGCATAAACCACCTGTACGTACCCACTTAGTGCCAGATAATAAATACCTAAAAGAATATTTTCCTGCTTAAAACACTTAAGCTCGACACTTTTTCCAGGCACACTGTGCAACTCCAATAGCGCCAACGAATGGATCGAACCTGAAACACGTGACCCGATTTGCATACACCTTGCCTTACGACTTGATTTCCCGAAGACGCAGGTTGGGTCGTGCAGGCTGCCGTTTCTGCCTCTTCTGAGAGGGGAAATTGGTGGTTTTATCCTTTTAAATTGATGGTATCGTATCCTTTTATTTTATTTTATTTATTGTGATTATGCTTTTAACATAGGATGACTTAGTGGCATTTGCCATGCTGTAATTTTAGTCTGTGCTCATAGTTAAAATAATTATTAATAAAAATTGTGTAGTCCCATAAGCTGGTGACATTCAAAATTATGCAGGACATTCAAATTAAGTCACATTTTATAATCTTTAAATATCGTTAACATAAAATAAGATTGTATCGTTTTGTTGTTGTACCACTCACATAGGAACATGAATATCAACAACATAATTTTTCCTTAAAGTCTTGGAAATTGGAGGAAATGAATGAATGGTGAAGTTGCTATCAAACTAAAGTAATCACAGTATTATGTAGAAGGTGGTTCATAGATTCTCCTTTCATCTCCTGAATTTCGAAGGACGAATTGTTAAAACCCCTGTGTGGTCACCATACCTCCTAAAGAACATTGATCTTGTTGAGTCAGTGCAACGACGTTTCACGAAGAGCTTGCCGAGTATGCGAGAAATACCTTACTGTGCACGCTTGCAGAAAGCGGATCTGAAATCTGTTGAACTTTGTCGTTTGAGATCGGATTTCATCTTAGTTTTCTTTAAACGTGTATTGACCACGAACACACAAATGTTGTCCCGTCTTTCTTCGAATTGAGCACGGTACACTCCGCCCGAGGCCACTCTCTGAAACTGGTGGCCCCAAGGCTAAATCGTGACTGTAGGAAAAGCTTTTTCTCTGTTCGGTTATACCAGCCTGGAACTCTGGAGCGGACAGTCTCAACAAACTCTGCCGAGGCCTTTAAGTGAATTTTGTGTTGGTTCTCGTCTGAACGTTTCTTGAAGCGGCCGGGGTGGGTTGGACTGTTACAGGGGTTGCAGGGGTTGCAGGGGTTCCAGACGTGTAGTTTTAGGAATGGTGTTAATGGATACTCTCCCCTTCCAACTACCTCGCCACATTTGTGGTCAAAGATTTTATTATTAAAATATTATTATTAAAAGCAGCAGATTACCAATAAAAACTACCAGCGAATTACCAACTTACTAGGCCTGTTCGTGGTTACCAACGCATGTCATGTAAGGAACGTAAGCGGCAATTGGCTCCATTTGTCGCATAAAATCATCTCCAACTTTTGCATTGTTGCTGTCCATGTTGTAGGCAAAGTCACCTAAATGAGGATGACAGTCACATTTAAATAACAAAAAACAAAATTCGGCAATTAAGATATCACTTTGCAGTAGGCCCCCTCATACATTTAATACCATATTTGAACCAGTTTGCTAAGGTCCACGATGTTTGTCATTTGGTGTAGTGAGTTTAAAGTTTTCAATCCCATGTGGGTACCACATTCGGCGAGTCATTACTCATTTCGTGGAAGTAAAATATTTCCTAATTTGTGAGCTGTGTTATATCACTCCTTTTTGCTCATGCACATTAAGATTAAAAACGCATCCACTTAGGGCGATATTGGCAATTTTTCAGTTGTACGTATGAATTAGAGTTAGCGGTTGTGGCCGTACAAGAGGTCATGTACCCTCTTAAACTCGTTGTGGGAAACGTTAGAAGGGATTGCTGTAGACATTTCCTTTCCCACAGAGTTGTTAATGTTTGGAATGCACTACCCCCCAGGTGTGGTAATGGCTCCATCCCTAACCGTTTTTAAGCATAGACTTTGGAAAATTGATCTCTCGGGATACACTAGGTGGACTTAGTAATGAAAAATGACTAGAGCCTTGGCTTATTATTTTTATTTTTTAGACATATTTAAACATGACTAAAGCCTTTGGCTTGCTATTATTGTTTCCTTACACATATTTTATGATTGTAAGATTTTAAATTGTATGAGGCCTACCATATTGATTGTCTTGCCATGTTGTGCAATTGTACAATTAATGCATTGTTAAATTGGGTTATGTGAATTTTTACATTACTTTTTAAGTAATGTGTAAGTGGATACAAAGTGGATAGTCCTTGTGCGTGTTTTCGCTCACATTAAATTGCTGTATTCGTTCAATTCGTGGCCTTGTTTTACACTCCGAAGTAAAACTCACTCTAGCCATGGTCTTCACTCGGTCTTTAAAAAGAATGACTGTTATTTGCGGCATAGATTTTACACACCACATGTTTTTGCCATCTATTTACCCATCAATAGATGACTCTGGTCTTATCTTCCTAATTCTTTCATTCGTATAAAGATTTCATCGCTTAAGGCGAAAAACAAATTTTCTTTTTCTTTTGTGACGGTAAAGGAATACAGACAGACTCAACAGCCATCTTTTGGCAGGAAAGACAAACACAAATTCACAAAGGAAAAGTAAAATACGTTGAAAGCACTGCGTTATATTGTAGTAAAAACGCAAAAGTAACTTGCTACAGTATGTATACATATTTATTTCAAATGTGTCTGGCTCTTTCTTACTGGATAATAAACGTTGTGTGTTTGTCTTGAGATGTGAAGCCATTGCAACGAAAGAGTTTGTAGTACACGGTCAGAGCCATCTACTGACGGAAAAAGAAAACAAAAAGGCATGGATGGGATAAACTATTATTCAACTGCATAAAATCATGAAAAAAACGGTGTTTCAATTAAGTAATGGTTTAGCACTTCCGCTTTCAGTAAAATACAAAAGTGAAATTGACGAATATTCCCGATAAAAAATAATGTGTTTTTTTTTAATGTATCTTACCGACGTGAAGAATGGCATCATACAATCGATCCTCAGATTCTTTCCGTAGTTGAGTCAAAGATTGGGCATTGGCGAGGCCAAGGTCACCATAGACAGCCAAACGAACAGGCCAGTCGGTTCCACTTTTTATGGTAATAAAATGATACATGCCGCTCCAACCATAGTGACTCCCACAGTGATAACCTGAAATGGAGAGACTAAATTCGCATAGTTGACATTATCTACTGCTAGGCTGCCATCACATTATGTCCACTGTTTTGTGATATGACGTCATTCATGTAGTGTTTGTGGTTACCACCTTTAAGTGGGTACCATCAATATGTATTCAATAAGTAACACTACCAGATTGTAGGTGGCATGTTAGGTCACCACATTTTACAAATGGTTATTTCCCTACTTAATATGTATTCACACCCACTATGGGGTGTTACTATTGCCCTAATAAAGTATATATACCAGGGCCGCACTAATTGCGAGATGCTGCCCTTCATCTCATTCATTATCTATTCGGTGTTGTGTCAAATTAATGCTAACGAAAATTTAAAGAAGAAAATTAAACTTGAACTTAAACTTATTCTCCCAGTAAACCCTTGTGTGGTACTGGGAAGGGTATTTTTCAGTTTTAAAATTTAAACAAGTGTCTGGTAGTAATCTTTCAAAGTGAGGCTAGCGGGGATTGAATTTGTCCAGATGGCAGCCGGATTTCAAGTTCCCACTCCAGCGGTAGAGAAATATACTTCGAATCTTCGGCCAGGAGGAGAGGTATCAATCAACGCCAAGGACTTGGAGGACTCATCGTCCAAACAACGTTACTGAAGGTATTTGGATTACCCTATGCTGAAGTAGAGTAAAACTCCTTCAGTTGCGGCGAAGACAAGCCTCGCAATTTGAAAAAGTGCCACACAAAGACCTGACATTGTTACGGAGGTGGTGTGGATAGTGTGGGGGGGGGGGGGCTTGCGAATAGAGGTAAAGTGTGAAAGTGAAAATGGTTTTGCTGTGTCAAAAATGTTAAACATTTAAAACTTCACATGAGTGAAATTGCATGACTAAATTGAGGCAGTCATTTTGTTTAATAGATTTAAAAACGTTAAAGTGTTAAAAACGTTGAAATTTAAAAGGTTTGTTAACTAAGTAAAAAAAGGTGTATGGCACAAGTTAGGAAAAAAGCATTAAATTGTTATTTATTGACAATATTGTGTAACAAAGTGAAAAGCAGTGCTTGCAGGAGTTCTATACTTTTGCTAATGCTAAAAACTACAAAATTAAAAAATACTTTAAAGTTAGCCTACAAATGTTTGTAAAAATGTTAGCTATCTAGCTTTTGTGCTACTGAGGGAGTCGTAATAGCTTAGACAACTGAGCAAAGTATAATATATAGAGTATTTTAATGCATAGACAGATTTATGGTGAGACCACAAATTTGTTTAGGCCAGTCATCTCCTTTGTGCGAGGCCCGGTGTGTTGCTGCTGCTGGGGAGGGGGAGTGGGTGGTTTAACAATGTGGGTGGGTTAGCACCTCTAATTAAGTATGATCTAGCTGGTTACATTAAAACAAGTCAAGTGCTGTATGAAGTTGTAAAAGAACAAGCAAGCAGCTGTTTAAAATATTTATAAACAAATATATAATTAAAAAAAAAACTGTTTTAACTTTAGGGTGAATTGCATTACATTAATGCTTAAGTTAATGTAATTTTTTAGTTGGTCCTTTAATTGCTGCTTATAAGCAGTGAGGATGAATAAGCATTTAGTGATTCTGTGAGGAAAACTGGTCTTGAGTGGCTGAAAGTTTGGATACAACAGTTGTACTAGAATCTTCTGTTTCTGAAGTTAGTTCGGAAGGCAGTGATGAAAGCGTTAAATGCCTCCAATGCATTAGCTCACTAGAAGTTAGACGAGTTTGACCCAAATGTAGAAACTTGTGCCATCTACTTCGAAATTAAACCTTCTGAATTAAACTTTCTGCCAACATTCCTGCTGATAAGCAAGTAGCAATTTATTGACAAGCGTAGGAGTAAATACCAATGATTTGTTACGCATTTTATGTGCTCCAGATGCCTCCTCACCAAAAGGTTTTTCTGAGATTAACACCTTGCTAACAAGTAAGTTGTAACCCAAGCAAGACTATTCGTGCAAAAGAGTTACTTTTCAGAAGAGCGAATTAAAAGAGCTGAAGGCGAATTAATAGCAAATTATATTAGTGAATTAAAAAGGTTAGCCTTGCAATACAATTATGGTGCTGCTGTTGGGACCAAGCTACAAACAATGTTACATGATAGGTTTGTGGTGGTAATCTGGAACACATTAAAAAACTTTTAGCTAATGACCCTGATAAATTAAAGTCTGATTATGCTTGCAAGTTTGCTTTCACTGAGGAATTAACTGATAAAAATGGCTTCCCAGTTTAAGGGGTTTTCTGCTCACCTAGTGAAAAATAAACATCCATTTGATGTTACAAAAAATCAAAATGAAGCTAAATACTACTATTGTGGATACCCAATCACTTGAAAGCAGGTAAAAAAAAAAACACACTTGCTCAGCCTGTGGGATTGTTGGGTACCTCAGCCGTCTTTGTAGGTCTAGAAAAGGACAACATGGTGTCCTCATCCTATAAACCAAAAACGGTACAGACTCCCAGCAAAAAGATAAATCATAAATATAACTTAAAAAAGCACATATGTTAGAAGAGCACAAACTTCTCACTCGGACATCCCTTATGGTGAAGCTGAGGACAGTCCTGATTCTTTGAATTCAGAAATTGACACATTGACCTTGAGTGTTCATAGTAACAAATGGATTGTTCCCTGTGACCTCAATCAACATAAATTACAGTTGAAGTTGATTCAGGCTCAGATTTTAGTATGTTACTGATGGTTAGTACCACAAATATTTTTCAAACATTAAATTAAATCCTACAAATATTACACCAAAATCATGGGTAGGATCTGTGAGTAAACCTTTGGGTACTTTCAAAGGCTTCAAAGCCAGTATCAAACTTGAAGTGCCTATGTAAAAATATTATAAGGCCAGACCTGGGTCTCTAGCTGTTAGAGGCAAGGTTGAAGCTCAAATCAACCGACTAGTGCAGGAGGGGATTTTAAAACAACCAGTAGATTGCTATACTTGGGTGACTCACACAGTTTTGGTATTCAAACCTAATTGGGAAGTAAGTTGTGGGGGAATTAAACTGGCACAGTGAATCTACAGCTGGAGATAGAATACCACTCCGTTTCTAGGGCGGATGATTTGTTCAGTCTGCTCGCTAAAACCCTTTGGTAATGGACGGAAAGTTGTTCAAAAACAGTAAAAAAGCCTAAGGCTGCATTTGTATAATCTGAAGTATTAGCAAACAGTGGCCCAGCATTGCCTATCAAGCTAGTGTGTGACGTGTCTCCAGTAGAAGTTGGCCCTGCACTGATGCATCTAACACCCTCAGGAGAAGATAAACATGTAGCTTTTGTTTGTGGCTATGAGCAGTTTGATCGTGATTCTTTATCTATTGTATTTGGGGTTAAGAGGGGGAATTAAACTGGCACAGTGAATCCACAGCTGGAGATAGAATACCACTCCGTGTCTAGGGCGGATGATTTGTTCAGTCTGCTCGCTAAAACCCTTTGGTAATGGACGGAAAGTTGTTCAGAAACAGTGAAAAAGGCTAAGGCTGCATTTGTAGAATCTAAAGTATTAGCAAACAATGGCTCATCATTGCCTATAAAGCTAGTGTGTGACGTGTCTCCAGTAGGGGTTGGCCCTGCACTGATGTATGTAACACCTTCAGGAGAAGGTAGGCATGTAGCTTTTGTTTGTGGCAATGCTTGGTTTGATCGTGAATCTTTATCTGTAGTATTTGGGGTAAATACATGCCATCAGTACTTGTTTGGAAGACGATTCATACTGCAAACACAGCTTCACTGTGGGTATGCGGCAGCAAAGCATTCATTCCAGCTATGGCAGCTGTGCAAATACAGCAATGGGCTTTGTATCACAATGGATATGACGTTGAGCTGCAGCATATCCACGAGAAAGAGATTTTAAAAGCTGATTTTTAAAAATCTCAACTGCCTATTCCTTATGAACCTCCTTCCAAACGACCACCTGATTGCTGAGTCATGAGCCTTGAGACTATTGAATTCCTTCCAATTTTGACTGACCAGCCTGGAAAATACACAATGAAAGATAAATTGCTTGCAACAATTCATATATATATACAAATTATGGCTGGCCGGACAAAACTGAAAGCGAGAAATTTAGACTTTTTTTGTAAGTTGCCACAAACTGTCCTTGGGCGACAACACAATTTATTTGGGTTAATCAGTTTATAATACCAGAATTGCTAAGACCGCAAGTGCTTGCTGAATTGCATTTGGGCCATTGTGGCATTGTTAGAATAAAGGCAATTGCTCGTTCTAGGTTTAGCGGTCAAATTTGACAGTGACATCGAAAATGTAGTAAAAACATGTCCACCATGTCAAATTAACACGGATAGTGGTGTCACTGGCAAAAAGCATGTTTGTGGTCTACCTTGTATGGAGTAGGCTTCATACCAATTTTGCAGTCTATTTGTAGACAAAAATGTTACTTGTAGTACTGGATGCACATTCTTAATTCCCATTCGTTTATATTATGAATTTGACTACCAGCTCTAACGTTGTTAAGATTTTCCGAGAGCTGGTTGCAACGTATGGCCTATGCCACACTATTGTGTCTGATAATGGATCCCAATTCACAGGCACGAATTAGAAGTGTTCCTAAAAGAATGTGGTATCCAATATATCAAGGAATCCGACACATCAAGAATATTCTTTACAGGTGTAGTATAAACAGAAATACAGAAAATTTTGTGCATGATTTAAAAAATCTATGAAAGGAAGTATTTCCCAAGTCATGCCAGTAGAAGAAGTGTTAATTAACTTCCTAATGCGAGCTCGAAACGTGCCGCATTGTACTATGCAAGCAATGCCGTCAAAGTTGTTCCTAAAGTGTAACGTCCGAACATGTCTATTGCTTATGTTTGCATCAACTCAAGATAAGGTTGACGATGCTGAAATATGTCAATTAAAACCAACAAGTAATAAACTAGAGTTATGATTATTATTGTTATTTAGAAGCAATAAATAAGGACGGACATAAATGTGACAAACCCACACACCAAAGAGCAGATGCCTGCATGCAGAGTGGGGGCCACACCAAAACTGCAAATCAAACAAACAGTTAGGAAAGATATTCCCAACAATCAGAAATCAGGAATGAATACGAGAAATTATTTAACAAATATATAACAATAAAATAAAAACAAAAAAGACGAAAAATAATTTAGGTAAAATTTCAAAGATAAGAGCAAAAAGCACTTGAGTAATCCAAAGAAAACAATAGCACAATACTTCTCCAAAAGAAACGAAGAATGTAAAATGAAGCTAAATATTTAAATTAAAAGAAAGTTAACTCAAAATATTGAACAAATTTTATAAGGTAGATGGGTTTAGATCAAGTAGCCACCTTAACAAATGTTTCTTAAATGGTGACATCTCACTGTTTAATGACAGGATCAATAGCGTTCACATAGATGCCACCCCAGAATAATACTGAGTACTGCAGAAAAGACTGGGTCATGGCAAAATAAAACATTTTCAGCAAATAATGTAAAACATTTTGCATAGAACATCATGCAGCTGGATAGTAATAGAATTAATTTGACATTTCCAGTTTGGGTTCCTATCCAGAAACACGCCAGGATATTCAACTTCATTCATGTTTTTAATTTGTTGGCAGTTAGTGTGGTTGTAACTGAGTACATCTGTGAAGGGTTATTTTAGCATCTGGCAGTACACTTGTTCTAAGGAAGAAATGAACAAAATTGCTTGTGGTAAAATTAGAGTTAACAAATTTTCAGTAGACCAATCTCCAATCAAAATAAGAACAAACAATGGAAAAAAATATTTGCAGGAATTTGCTATTCCAATGCGGATTTCTGTGTTCGAAATCTAGAAACACACACCCAGTGAATTGAGCATAGGATGAACCCAATGAATCCGTGGGGTTGGAGCTCTCTCAACTAACAACGAGACAGCTCCTTGCATAAACACGCGACTTGGATGAGATTAAAATAGAGATCGTGCAGCGTTTTTCTGAGATGCATTGGCTAGCGAAACAGTCTATGAAAGCATTTAGGGCACAGACAAAAGTATATGAAAGACGGCATAAACATCTTACATTAACAATAGGACAATATGTCGTCCACCACACACATACACTCAGCAATACAGCACGAGGGGTGGCAGCATCCCTCGCGCCAAAATGGGCTGAGCAGTTCGTGATTTCAGCAGAAAAATCTTGAAAAAACGTTTATGCTACATGACATTAAGATAGGAAAAGAAATTGGTTCCCTAAATATCGCTCAGCTTAAGCCTTACGTTTTTCCAGAGGGCACACATTTACCAGTTGTGCCTACACCAGCAAAAAATACGGCCATCCCTAGGAGTAAAAAGCTACAAACCTACTCACTCGTTTAACCTTCGAAAGAAGTAAAACTGGGAGGGGGGAGCAAGTAAAAACTAACTGATTGAGTATTTTTTTTCTGTGTCAATGCACCTATGTCGGTGTTTGCCTAAAAACCAAGAAAATCTTTGAATTTTGTCATAATAAAATATGAATTGGTATTGATTTCCATGATATGGTAAAATACTAGTAGTCAGTTTTACTACTGCGGAATAACAAGCTAAGATTTTTGACAAGAACAGTCAATTTCATGGCAATGGGTCAGGCACAGAAATCATGCACAAATGCAGTTTTTAATGTATATTTGTCCAAATTCAACCTTTTTGCTACTAACAAATTTTTCGGTGAGTGCGGTTGGGGAGAGTGAGGGCTACCCTCTTCCTAAAAACCAAAGTGATATTGGGATATTGGATGGGGGAAAAAGGCGATGGCTAATTTTCACTGTACTTTGGAAAAAAAGGCGGAGGGGAAGAATGGTGTAACCCAATTCGTCCTATAGTGTAAATGCTCTTCCACAAACCTTTTTTTTTTCAAGTCCTAATATGTTCACAAGATTTATTAGTAATAAAGGCTTAGTAATTAACTTCGTTCTCTTACCGGACTTCAGAAGCTCTGCTAAGTTGCCGCTCGTCATAAAAACGAAAGGTGAAATGAGCAAGTTTGTAATAAACGGATTTGAAGACTATCAATGTGTTTCAGCTACCGGGATGTGGAGCTGACAGGATCTGCTGGTAGGATGCGCACAGCCAGAATGATGTGTTGCCGCAAACCACCGGGAGAAGCGCACCCTGCTGTATAAAACCGAACACAAAGGCAGTTTTACGGTACACCTGCAGTGGCAGTTCATCGTGGAGGACGTCTCCAAGCTAGAAAAAAGCCAGCAGATTTTTTGGGGGGAAGAGAGAGAAAATCGTACCATGACAGATGATGGAATGAAATCAGAGAAGGAGGTAGCTGGGTGGGTACAGCAACTGCAAGAGGAAGGTAGAGGCCAAGAAGATAGAGGAGGCGAAAATGACAGCCACTAATGAGGGACAGAAAGTGCAACTATCCAAACACCAGGGACGTAAAAGAGGACGCAAGATGTCACGAGAGAGGAAGCAAGCAGCTAAGAGGGAGATGCCAGGTGGTAAGATGTCCAACGCTCCGGGCATACCCAACCCAACCCCGGGACATCAAAAAAGTCATTAAAACGTCGCCAGAGGTCGAAGGAGAACTGAAAGATGGGGAATGCTCCCAAACGTCCACGCTGCAAGGATAACGCCACTCAAACGTCAGCACTTCGCACATAATACATTGCCGCCCAAGTATGGATGGGAAAAAAGAGACACAAATGCTTCTACTCGAAATCCAGCACCACCATGTCAACTCGACACTGAGATAAGGAGTTGCAGCTCTATCCACTTCAGCTTGGGAGCCTGGTCATCCAACGGCCACAAGAATTACGCCACATTTTGCAAATGACTTTCCTGTGTCGATGGCAAATCCATGGGATGTGCAACAACATATGGGCTTAGTGGCACCCCAAGGGGGTTCAACATGGTTTGCGGCCAAAGATGTGCAACAACACAGGCACAAAGTTCGGATGTGAAGCTGGCCGAACTTTCAATCTTGGATGAGCCAAATGAGGAGATGATTGTTACTCGTGCTTTATTAGACGAGCACATCAATTAATTGGCAGCGGCCAACGAAACAGAAACTGATGAACGTTTTCTAATTGACAACGAGGATCTCCTGATGGAATGTGAAAGTGACAACAGTGGTGAGTGATATAAAAAACTGTTGATTTCAAAACTTTTGGGAAAAAACCATTCAAGGGCAGTGAAAAAGTGGATTTTTTGGAAAGAAAAACCGTTTAAAAGTGATGTGTAGTGGTTTGAAGCCAAGTCGTATAATGTGAAATCTCAGTCAACTCTTGTGAAATTCGAGTTTGAACTCTTTTTTTTTGGAAAGAAGCCTTTTAAATGCGATTTATGCGAACTTTCGTGTGTGGACCCCCAAAAGCCACTGTTTGCCTAATTTTAATCATTTTTTTTTGCGTAAGATTTAGCTTCTTAGTAGCCCACCACCTATAAGGTGTACGAGGGAAACAGCTTTGTAAGACTGGAATCGGTCTTTTGAAAAACATGTAGTTTTTAATTTATGTTAATAAACTTTGATCAATGAAATTTTTTTAAAGCTTATTGCAAGGCAGGGGGCTATGAGTATCTTATGAGGCAGGTCACTCCTTGCCTAAACAAACATATTGGGGGGGGGGTGGAGAAGTAACGTGCATTACATGTAATGCGAGATGCACTGGGAAGCCAACACTTTGCTGTGCACCTTGCCATTATGTGAAGCGGCTGTACGCCCTCTCAATTACCGCTAACACGGGAATTGACAGCGTGCGCTCTGGTGAACTTTATACCTAGCATGTAGCTAATTGGTCCAAGTGACCGAATTTCGAAACTCGACGTTAGGATTGCCTTCGCTAGTTGACACATATTGGGACACGAGGAGATGGCTGCGATATTGTCGACATATGAGTATGAGCAGATCTTTCCCCTCATGGATGTAGAAAAAACATGCGTCAGTCCTACACCTCTTCATTCCTTGCTTCTGGACTTCCTCGGCAAAACGACTGTACCATCTACGGCCACTCAACCCGTAAAGACTGCGAATCACTCGGCACACTGTCTTTTTGGCCCTCTTTGACGAAACCTTCAGGCTGGTCTATGTATACAAGTACCTCGTTGCCTAGGTAACCATTTAAATATGCTGTAGTAATATCGTATTGGTCTACGTAGTAATCTTGCTCGACAGCTACTGCTATTAGTAGACGTATGGTTGCTAATCCGGCAATGGGCGTGTACGTCTCGGAATAGCTTTGTCCGTATTTCTGAGCGTGCCCTTTGGGTACCAGTCTGGCTTTGTTTCTTTCTACCTCCCCAGTTACGGTTTTCTTTATTTTTAGCACCCACTTGCTTCCAATGGTACATGCTCTGGGTGGTTGGTCAACTAGTTCCCATGTGCCTTTTGCTATTAGTGAGCCGTATTCTTCGGTCATGGTCGCTTTCCATAAGTCTGCATCTGGGCCTGATAAAGCTTCAGAAACACTGCTTGGCTCTTCAGGTGTGAAATACAAGGCTAATACATAGTCCCCTTCTTCATCATCTTTGAGATAATCTTTCGTTTGAGCTTCAGAAGTATAAACATTCAAGGCTCTTCGGTCCCCCTCCGACTAAGTATCAAACGAAAGTTCTGGGACGGTTATGCCTTCCTTCAAGGCTCTAGCTCTTGTTACTCGCTGGGTAGGATTTCCTTGGGTTTGATGTTCTTGTAGAGGCGTGACCCTTGGTACTTGTTGCCTAATAGTGTCTTCTTGCGGTGTAAGTATTTTTGGTTCAGTTGCTGGTATGCGTGGTGATTGACCTTGCATCCCAGGAGTCCCTCTTGGTGACTGTAATATCTGGGGTGGATATCCTTAATTCACTGGAGTTCCTGTTGGTGAATGTGATGTCTGGGGTGGATGTCCTTGGTTCACTGGAGTCCCTCTTGATGCACTCGGTGGTCTGTTTCTGGGGGTTGCTGGGGCCAATGACCTTGGTTGTATGGGATCCAGACGTACTGTGTCATCGTGAAATTCTCTTATGTCAGCTTGTGTTTCTGGATTGTAGGATAAATTATTGATTAACTCGTCCAGTTCAATACTACAAGGTTTTTCCGCTTTGCTAAGATACGACGAACCGAGAATATCCTCTTGAAAACGTACATTTCTACTATCACCTTAGCATTTTCAATGTCATATAATCTGTACGATCTTGATTGTTGGTCGTAACCAAGCATAATACAGGGTAAGTCTCTTGCTGCTAATTTAATTCTTTTTAATGGAGGTTTTTAAGCGCAAAACATAAGCATCCTATGGCTTTAAAATATGTTACTGTTGGCTTTCTTTTAGTATTTTCCCATATTTGGCATGGTGTTGCTCTTGTATTTTTCACGTTCGTGCAATGGTTACGTATATAAACCGCTGTGTTGACCAACTCGTCCAAAAATTTTGTTGGTAACTTGGCTTGAGTAAGTGTTGCTCTAACTAGTGACATTATTGTGAGATTTTTGCCTCTCCGGTAATCCATTGCTAGACGGTGCCCACGGTAGCGACAACTGGTGTTTAATGCCGTGTTGCATCAGAAGTTCACGCATGAGGGCGTTGTAATATACTCACTGCCATTATCTGATTTTAGTACCTTAATTTGGCACCCGGTGGCAGCCTCAGCATTTATCTTATATTCCTTGAATTTATCGAACAATTGGTCTTTTGTCTTTAAAAATTCCACCTGTACGAAGCGAATTCTACTGTCAATAAATGTTGCAAAATATCGACTGCCTGCCATTGTTGAAACTGGGCGCGGCCCTACGAGGTCGTTGTATACCACGCCTAGTAAGTCTGGTACGAGATCGATAACAATGGTCTTGAAAGGCTTTGTTTTAATGTTTCCCTGGATACAATCTGAACAGGCATTTGTTTTAGGCTTTAGGACTGATTGCGATGGGAAACCTCTGAGTGCTTTACTTTTTGCCATATTTTTAATGTTGATGCGGATACGTGCATGAACCTCCTGTGCCAAAGGTTAGTAGTTTTATTTAACACATTGCAGTTTGGTGTGTTTATTTCCTTATTATCAGCACTATTTTGAGAGTTTAAAAAAACGGGCACCTGACCCGATGCTTCACTTTTTGCAATTGCGCTGTAACTGCTTTTACGTGTGTCTGAGCTGCTCGTTAACATTTTATATTCATTTATGCACTGCTGTACACTGTTTTCTACGACTGGAGTTTTACTGAACGCTTTTTGTGTTTTTGGTGCACTTTTACTTGTAACAGTCTCAGAAATCTGCTTTTTCTTCTGGAAAACGTCGTTATTTTCGTGCTCAGTTTGCGCGGTTATTTTTGCTGTTATTTGTAAATTTACGACTTTATTTTCACAGTTATTTTGTTTAGTTTCATTTCTCAGCTTCCTGTCATTTTGCACAAAAATATTTTTGGACACTAATTGGGCATTATTCAAATGTTGACAGGTTTGTGTTCGTGCTTTGTCAAAGCACGAACACAAACCTGTCAAAATGTGCACTATTTCAGGATTGTTGATTATGAATAAACCGAACACGTATTCTGCCGTTGCAATTACGTTGCCAGTAGATTTCTGAATTATTTGACACTTGTTATCGTCGAAAACTATCCGTAGACCTGCTTTTAGGCTTGCCCTACAGAGAAAAGATTTACTTCAAAATCTGGTAGGAATAAAGCTCTTTGCATTGAGAGAGTACAGAGTTTTGCATTTATTGTGACCACTCCTTCCTTTTTGGTCATGTTAGGTTAGATTTGGTTGCCAGTGAGGATAAAAGAACAAGACTCCACTTCTTTTTTTAATTCACTTTTTTCATCCGATAAACAGAGTTCACTAATGCGTAGATACGGAAGACTGCTAAATTTATGGCAAAAGACACACCCTCCAGACTAACGAAAATGTAGTAAAAGGCAACCCTGCCCCACGCCCGTCGGAAGTGACATCATTCCCAGACTATTGAAAGCAACATTATAGGCGATAGCACCCTCCTCCAGACTGAAGAAAACGAGTAAAAAGGTAATAAAAGGAACCCTCCTGTAGACCGACGGAAGCCACCGGAAGCGATACCTCCCACATGACCGGAAGTTACATCATTACCCCCACTTTGATCGTGTGACCGGAAGTGATGCCATAGGAGGCAGTACCCTCCTCCAGATCAACGAAAACGAATGAAAGGTAGTAAAAGGCACTTTTCCACACTCTGCCATCTTGACAAATACGAAAAAAATGTTTAAAAGGTTTTAAAAGACACTTTTCCACCCTCTCCAGATCGACGAAAACTGGAAGTGATGCCCCACTTTTCATCAGGTGATTGGAAGTGCATCATTACCCCCATTTTGATCACGTCAGCGGTAGTGGAGAGTGACTAGCGCACCTAATCAATTAAGAACGAAGCCTTTACAGTGCACATACAAAAGTCCAAACGACGTTTCGGAGAAAACATTCTCCGTCATCAGGTTTTTAATAAAAATTAAAATTTAAAAAACATGGCAATGTACTGCTGACTCAACCAACCAACACGTGACACCCATAAACATTAAAATTCAAAAACACAATTCATAAAAACCTCCTAATGTCTCCTTTCAGAAAAGGCAGACAAAGGAGTCGGAGCAAGAAACCCAGTCCTTCAACTTGGCGAGCCAAGCTGGAAAGACCAGGCTTATGCAAATTGCGAGAGCAACGCGAATTTCA
>JAHWFP010007797.1:4370-19791 GCA_023313725.1 Lithobius niger | reverse complement strand
TGAATTTTCCAGTAAAGAATGGCGTCTGCAATTTGTTTTGTGTTCTCATTTTAATCATAGCGCCGACAAAATGCTATTCGACAAAGAGTCACGCGCTGTTAGCGCGGGCAGCCAACTGGCCTCAAATGTGACGTAGTAACTACGTATGGGTCACGTGATCTCACAATTTCTATTTCGAGCAGCACGGAGCAGCAAAGACGCCGCGACTGAAAACGCGTGTTGCCAGTGAACATACCCGGGGTGTCACAACGCGAGTGGACAGAAAATTACGGCGTGGCGCTGCAAAAGCGCCCCATGTAGATGCACCCTTAGGGGTCTTGATGCGTCTCACGACAACAAAGCGAAGCTCTGTCTACAGAAAGGCTATTGGGAGTCTCTCTACCAAATGCGACGTCTCGGAAAGTTTTGTCGTGAGACAATTGCCGCATTTGGTGTGTGGCTGGCATTACGAACATTTTGTCTTAAGTTGTCTGATGCTATCGGTTTGACTGGCCGCACATTGCCTCAAACATCTCGTCAGACGAATTGAGTCAGTTGTAGATTTTTTAAACTTTTTGTTTTTCAGACTGAATAGGATTTTTTATCCTGAAACGCTTTAAAAAAACCTTTTGAAGTTTTAGACATTTTCATGTTTACCTCCGGGCCCCACAATGTCTTAATCCGGCTCTGAATGGCACTATGCTTTTCAATCAGCATCATTGAGTAATTACCGAAGACACTGAATGATGTTGGTGCCTGCACAATTTACACTTATGTATACTTTCCTTGGTGAAACACTATCGTTATATGCCACCTAACACAAGTAAACAATTCACGGATATTTGCTACCCCCACCCCTCTGTTCCAAAACGACAGTGAGCATACCCTCCTCCCCTACCCCCAATTAGCCCCAGACATTTTCACCAGGGCATTTTTCTCTCCAGAATAAAATATTTACAAAAACAGTGTTAAATGTTTATTTAAAGTTATCCTGTGGTTTTAAAGGTTACTTGCTGGAATATTATTTCAAACACCTGCAGTGCAGACTTATCATCCGGGGTTATCCTTTCCAATTATGGGGTTGCAAAAAGGTGACTTCTTGTCGAGGGGGGGGGGGGGATAGTAGGGGAAGAAAAATTGACTGTTTGAAATGCATTTGCGTACTGTATTTTTTCTTGGTCTTGGGTCAGGGCTCTAGTGGGTCAGTGGGTGACGAGTCGGAAAACGTGACCCACTTCCATCTCTGGTCCGAAACCGAAGACACAAACAATTTTTTTAATTTTATGGTCACGATTTTTGATACAGGATGTCACGTAGTTTAAAACAGAACCTTCTCCCGCCCCCTCCAACTCTTCACTCCTAGCCGGAACAACTTGCCTTTATTATTATTGTAAAGTCAAGTTAATAAAAAAAATTGCCAAAAATTTCGACTCAGTTTTCATAATTGCTTGATTTGTCATCGTACCATCTATCCATTTTTTTAAATTGCTCACTCGTCTGCATTCGAAGAGAAAAGGGCCCTGAAAACCACTCATGCTCATGTTCACTGTTGTCAATTACCAACTACCATTTATAAGAATTTTCTAGCAGTTGCCACTTTCCGTCGTGAGATAACCTATAGCAAATAAAACCGAAGTTAAACTATTTTTTTTTTACCTTCAGGTACAAATATCTGCACAGTTTTACAGAAAAGTGAACCTAGTCGGGCTTGGGATGAATTTGAAATAGCACAGTACTATACGCTAAATCCGCTGGATGTAGAATTCGGGGTGGGTACTAGGCTAATAACCAGTGGTACATTTAGGCACCGTCACAGTAAGCGCGCGCCTAGAGCCTCGAATGTTCAGGGGGCTCTAAAAAGTCAAGAAAGAAAATCTTATCATTATTTGGTACAGTAGTGACCGAATAGAAAACTGCGTACGTAGTCAATGATTTTCCATTTAAATTTGCAGAACTTCACACAGAATTTATGTCGTAAGCAACTACAGGTGATATATTAAAACTGAAATTATAATAAACACAGCTACGTTGTTAGCTTTAGTGCAGTCGTTAATGAAATCGCACTTTTCAGCTGAAAAAAAACACAATGGTAAAAATTGCGCACAATTTTTGTTTTCGTTATCTGCAATAATCAAGAATACCAGAAAATTGTAAAATTTCACGCTACACCAGAATATTATCGAGGTTTTGCAGTTAAGTGTACAGAAGACTTAGAAAATTGAGTCAGACACGTCCAGAGAATAGGTGTCCATCATACTGTCTTTTCCCCCACCACGTAGGGGGTCTTAGTGGGTTTTTTTTTTTTTGGGGGGGGGGGAGGGGGAAGGACCCTTGTATCGCATTCGGCAAATTCCCTGATTTCTGTCGGCTAAACAGTAGGGCCCTCAATACCCTGCAGCACCTGACCTCGACAGAAATGGCGTAAATAATTTTTTTTCTGGGGGAGGAACAAATTTTAACGCCCCGTTTTCGCTCCTTTGCTAGAAAACGCACAACTGCTTCATTTTTATTGAATGACTATTTTCGTCATTTGCATATTGTGTATTATGGCAATCAAACAAAATAAAACGTCTAAAGGTCAATATCGAAAAAAAATTACACCTCGGCGTCTTTTTTTTTTTTTTTGGGGGGGGGGGGTTTGTGGGCCGCCCCCCCCCCCACTCGTTATTTACATCATTGCTCGACAGGCAAAATAGCCCAAGATATTAGTTACTGTAGAAGTAAAATTGCAGCATCACACAATTAACACTTTCAAGGCTTCACACCATTACATATTTAATTACGATACTTCAAAACTAGTTTAACGAAAGTGCTGCTTTATTAATAAGCTCTTAAGTGTCTCATCAAATTAAAATATGCTATGCAACATCATTATTATGTGCTTCACAACTGGTGGTTTATAAAAATAAGTTTAAAAGAGATTTCTTTTAAATAGGTTAGAATGCAGCATCACAAAATATGCATTTTTAGGAGGGAGGAATTGAGGCTTAATGGCGCGTCGACAACGTGGTCATTAGCGCCAACCTCAGTCACAGTGCAGTGGTCCGGGTTGCCACTGCGCCACACATTACAGAGGTATTATTCAAACCCCTAATCTAAATCTTGTCATACATCTGTACCTCCTGCAAAAATTGAAAAACACCGGACAGGAGGACAGACTTATCGCCCAATTGACGCACAATGTCATGCGGAAGATAGAAACGACGACGAAAACCATCAAGATGGCAACAATCAACAAGGAAGTGCCGGACCGTAAGTGGCTGCCGACACCAATAACATTCCGGAGGGTCAACCCCCCGCAAAAGGAAACAGTGAGAAGGTCGTGTGTGACCAATGCGCAAACGGGCCAACACCACCTCCTCACGGCGACTGCGGCGACACGCCGAGTACCATTCCTCAACAGTGCCTTTAATAGCTCGTAATTTATTACCGTCCTGCCCATCCCACGAGGCTTGCCAAAAAGCGTGTAACCTCAGACGCAGAGTTGGAAAAGCGTCCGAGGGAACAAGGCTGAGATCCCTTCCGAGAGGGCCAGAAAGGGCCCCTTTTGCTGCAGAATCCGCTTGCTCATTTCCACCAATCCCAACATGGCCCGGGATCCAGCAGAAAAGCACGGTTTTCCGCTGGCCAGGCAAGCGGGAAAGCAAAGCTTGGACACGTTGTGTCAAGGGATTCCGAGGATTGTAATTCGCCAAGGACTCCAGGGCACTCATGGAATCGCTGAAGACAATGAAATGGGTGCCCTGAAGGCCAAGGATCCATTCCACCGCCAAACCAAGAGCCAAAAGCTCTGCAGAAAATACAGAATAGCCAGATGGAAGGCGATGGGTATTTTTAGGTTTTCACACAATTGTGTACTGAAATATGTATTGTCTCACATTCGTTAAACACGAAATTCGTACTACAATTTTAATTCTAAGGATTGACTGCCAGAACGAATCCATCTTACACTGTAGCAAGCTTTATTTATAAGAAGGTGCAGTGTCACACACTAAATATATTACAGGATTTGTGTAACAAAGACATAACGATACTTCTTCCCCCATTGTGTCATGATGCTACAGAAATTCTGCCAGAATATGTGAAATTATTAAGTACTCTAAAGTACTCGGCAGTGATGTACCATAAAATGCTTCAGTTCCTCGGAATGCTCTAGGGAAGCTCTTCCCCAGACTCCGAGTTGGATTTATTCGTCCCCCTCTACAATTTTTCTTGTTTGTGCTACTGGACAGAGTGACGGAGGCGCATTCTCATTACCAAACACGTTTTAGACTGGCACAGTTTCTATTATGCATATTTTATATAATTTTTACCACTCATAACCAGTGACGCTAAATTTGAAAGATATATGAATGTGTAAAGGATTTTGAAGTGGGAGCCTCCCCCCTCCTGCTTCGGAGTAGAAGTACCCTAAAAAATGCACTCTTGCACTGTGTCATGTAAATGCGACGAATTTTCTTGCAATTAACCTACAGCATAATTAAAAGAAAAAAAACACGAAAAGTAACAGGATTTTTTTTATAAAACATACGAATTTTTTTAATGTCATTCATTGTTTTGCCGAAAAGGGGACCTGCTGAAGCTTAGTATTTGAAGTAGCACACGCCTTACAAAATCAGCTAGAGTAGAATTCGACCGTAGATAATAAACGGCTTCTCATTAAAAATGCTGCAGCATACAATTCACACTTCAAGGGTTTTACACCATTATCCATTCGACTACATACCTACACACTTTTACAACGAAATTGTAGCTTTTTAAATTTTCACTTAAGTATCTCATTAAAATAATGTTGACTATGCATTGTAATATTTATAAAATAATATAATATAATATAATATGATATAATATGTAATAGTTATTGGTTAAAAATCGATAACCAATCGATTTTAAACAATAACTTATTTAAATCACGGTTGGGACGTCAAGCTAATTCTTATTTAATTAAAACGTTTTGTGTTTGTGAAAATTGCTTCAAAAAATACGGTAATACCTTATGTCAAATCAGTGAAGGTCATTCCATTTTAATTTGTGGAGGGGGAGTGGGTGTTGGACGATTCCTTTGGCAGGTAGGCAGACTGTAGGCTACGCTCAAGTTTCTGGAAGGTGGGTGGGAGTTAGACGACGCGTCGTTTTGCAAAGTTTAGCTTGTAAGCTAGCTCGCTCGCTCTGTTCGGAAAGAATAAACTTCGATATGTGATGAAGCAGGGATAGAAGGACATTGTGCCGACATTCTCACAAGGTAAGTAATTCTTTTTGTTCGTTTGTAGTTTGAGAACTGTTTCAAATCTCCAGTAATACCCTAATAGGTGAATCGGTAGGAATGAAGGTCATTCCATTTTAGGTTGTGGAGGGGGGGGGGAGAGAGAAGAGTTAGACGGAGGGAATAAACTTGGAATTGGCCAGCCAGACATGTGAGCGTTAGCAGGTAAAGGATTTCATTTGGGATATCCCGGCAAGTTAAGTAATTCCTCTTGTACGTTTTCATAGCGTTACGGTTTTAACGCTGTATAATTTTGGTTGTGGTGTGTGCGTTCCCATCGCGTGATCCGGAAGTGTCAAAAGTGTTGAGTTATCGACAAAAGTGTGGATTATCGGTAAAAGTGTGGGGTAACTTGATAACCCACACTTTTTGCGATGACGCACACTTCCGCTCACGGTTAACGGGATTTAACCTACGGAAATTTAGCGTGGCGTTGAGTTAGCGTGACGTCACAGCCGTGGTTTAAAATATAATATAATATATAATATTTATAATATACTAATAAAAATATATGGCATTTAAAAGTTGCCAATTTTTTTTACTTATGTATGAAATGCGGCACCATTAAGGTTGTATTTTCAGTTTTTCACACCGTTTTGTATTTGAGTATACATCGTATGATATTCATGTTAAATAAGAAAATTGCAAACTACAAACTTGATTAAGGAACGATCGGTATAAAAAAAATCCATTTACGCTACAACAAGCTTCTTTCACTAGAAGTTGCAGTACCTCATACTATGTATTTAATAGGCTTATCGTCATAAAAACATTAAGGCACTTCTTGCTCCCATGTTTGCACAAAACGCAACTAAACATGAGCTTCAGTGTAAAGGCTTTACTACAATTTCCACATTTAAACAGTTTTTCACTGCTGTGTAGCAGAATGTAGAAAATGCAGCAGAAAATCTCTCAAATCATAATGAGACGTGTCACATTTTAGATATAATCAGCTTCCTGTCTTTCGACTTAAAATGTGCAACAGATATTCGTACATATGCCTTACCACAAATTTTACTGTTTAGGGGATTATCTCCAGTATGAACACGGACCACCAACAAAATAATTGCACTAAGTGAGCAAAATTTTTTTTCCATATTGTCAAACTATTTTCTTGTTGTTTATAAAGTTGAATTTCCTTATCTGTCCCTTTCAGCCTCGTGGGATGGACAGGACGGCAATAAATTACGAGCTATTAAAGGCACTGTTGAGGAATGGCACTCGGCGTGTCGCCGCAGTCGCCGTGAGGAGGTGGTGTTGGCCCGTTTGCGCATTGGTCACACTCGACTTACTCACTGTTTCCTTTTGCGGGGGGTTGACCCTCCTGAATGTTATTGGTGTCGGCGGCCACTTACGGTCCGGCACTTCCTTGTTGATTGTTGCCATCTTGATGGTTTTCGTCGTCGTTTCCATCTTCCGCATGACATTGTGCGTCAATTGGGCGATAAGTCTGTCCTCCTGTCCGGTGTTTTTCAATTTTTGCAGGAGGTACAGATGTATGACAAGATTTAGATTAGGGGTTTTAATAATATCTCTGTAATGTGTGGTGCAGTGGCAACCCGGACCACTGCACTGTGACTGAGGTTGGCGCTAATGACCAAGCTGGCGACGCGCCATTAAGCCTCATCTCCCCCCTTTCTGGCAGTTGACTTGGAAGATTTCACTTTTTTAGTGGAAGCCCGAGTGGCACATTACATAACACATATCATGGCGTTCTTCGTAACCAAACTGCTTCGTGATTGGTTAAAAATAATATCGAAAAGAGTTGAGAATATAGCTTAATAAATTTTATTAGTCTGAGAATTCCAAAGGATACTTAAATAAGAATTTATGAATAACATTGAGAGCCCCAAAACAAGCTGTAAGTGATACTGAAGTTTTAAAAAGCACAAATTACTGGCGCCATCTAGTTTTTAAAATTGAAAGTTTTAGGTGTTTAGTTCCAAAGGTGGTCGAGGCGAGTCTCTGTCATCGGTCAAACGCTAGGACACCAACCTAATGCAAGTCTGTTACTCATCGTTCCTACGGAACGTTTCATAGACTCATGATATAGTTAATATCTTTAGATAAGTGGAAACCATCGGATAAGTTGACAATAGGGAAACCCACTTTTACGTCATCTGCAAATTTAAAGTGAAATCGATTGTCATTAGCATGTTCGAAGGGGGGGGGGGAGATGAAGCTTAATGGCGCGTCGACAGCTTGGTCATTAGCGCCAACCTCAGTCATAGTGCAGTGGTCCGGGTTGCCACTGCACCACACATTACAGAGATAATATTCAAACCCCTAATCTAAAGATGTTCGAAGGAAAGATTGTTGCGGAATATGACAAAGAGAATACGGCCAAGTACAGAACCTTGAGGGACGCCACGAGAAAGCTTACCGCAAGAAGAAAATAAATCATCAATTTTCACACGTTGAGAGCTGTTTGACTGGAAAGCAGTAAACCGGTGAGCAAAAGCAGAAAAAAGGTGGGATAATCCATGAAATAACATTTTTTTCTGAATTTATCGATCTAACACTCACCATTGTAAATTTGGAATCCTGAATATTTAAGGAATTCCGGCGAAGCATACACTGGGTTTCTGGTAATCAAGTAAACTTTTAAAAACTGTCAAAATAAATCATTGTTGCTTTCTTATAGCTAACAATCTTTTTCGACATAGCTCAACGAAATAATAATATTTGATTATCTCATTTTAACCACTAGAATGCAGGCAAAGGGAAAAAAACAAAAAGGATTTGGTAAAATTCAAATTCGTTTCATGTGAAAAAGAATGCTTGGAGGAATTCACCCAACATGGCAATCAAACTGCACATTCACACTATCAACTGGAATCCCAAATATGAAACCTCAGGTTACTGCTGTACGAAGGTACAGCAGACAACCGGTTTACACTGCAACATGAAACAATTACATGGCTTCATATAATAATTTCCAAGATTTCTGATTGCTGTGAAACAGCACTCTCAAGCCCGTGTCATTCGATCGAATAGGCCTAAAAGTTCTGAAAGCTTTAGAATTAATTAAATTCTATCTTCACTCCCAAGCTAACACCGTGTGCCTTACTGTGGGTATCTCCCTCTGTTTTTTTTAGCCAATGGGAAAAGCATATTTTTGACGAATCAGCCAATCGCAGCCCGCTTATACTGATCAGCAATGTGAAGGATCTACCAAGCGGGTGCTTATTGGTAAGCTGCACAAGTGAAAACTCGATAATCAACTAGTTGGCACCACACAAAACCAGAATCGCATACTTAAACACGCTAAAAAGGCTTAACTAATGGCTTCGTAAAGAATGTGAAGCTAAATGAACAGTTTTTAGGTAAGGTTGCATTTGTTTTGTTTTCTATGGGACGTCGATTGCTACAACGACTTCTTCTTCTGACTGCTGCTAACTAATGAGTCCATCCTAGAGAAGAATTTTTTTTTAACATGGCGATAGACTTGATCGTTAGGCCCGATTCTTTTATTGCAGCTGTTGGTAACGCATTATACGATGATAAATATGCTTCACATGTGCTATACAATCTACTTACACGTCCGCAATGCATCTTTACTCCACGAATTGTCACTCGAACGTATATTAAGCGTTTTTAATAGCAAGGCCGTTTTCGTTTCCATAGCAACCAAGACAGCGAGCAACAGACTGACTGGACTAGATCCTGCTTAGATGGCGGGTTTCCAACAGTGCAGGGGCAAACAGATTTCTGATTACATAAATACATAATATTGAATAACGCATATGGATGTAACAATGTTTAGCTAATTTAACTGCTACATAAACATTTAGTATAATTTTACTAATGCGTAAATTAAAGATTTTCAGTGGCATTCTGTGATCGTTTCTGCAGAGATGCAACCTGCTAATGCCTGCATACTGAAGCGTATTTAAAAAAAAAACGAAACTGAAACTCCGAAAGCGACGGAGAGGCTATTTCACGTAATCCTCAACTAAAAGACTCGCTAAAAAATTAATAAAAGTACAACATTAATGCAAAATGCAGAAATTCTTACATGCGCCCATAAATGTTGTAATTTATTTATTAATAAACTGCTAAAGTAATTGTCGCGAGATACTCTGATTAAATACCCCTCCTGCAGCGGGTGGGTATTGATCTTTTTGGAGCACTCAAGTTTTTGCACCCTTAAACTCGTTCGTGCTTGAGTTGGCAATAAGCTCCCTCGTCACTTCGTGACTCGGGATCTTAATAATTAGTCAACACAAACACTCACGAGTTTATTAGGAGCAAAAACTTTCGTGCTCAAAAAATTATCGATAACTACACTTGCACTCGGGATATTACCAATGATAATTCCTACTTTAAAAAATAGCAAGCACAGTTGTAATATGTGCCAGAGGTATGCACTACAACAATGTCGTAGGAGACAGCTCAGAGAGCCACGAATCTTTTGAAAATTTTGATTATTGTGAATTACCGTCGTTACTGATGATTGTTTGGCTTGCAGTTAAATGCTTTATTATTAATATTTTAAATGTTGGTAAGATATACTCTCCAATAAATATAAAACTATAAGCATTATTGGCGGTTGCATGCTCATTGCCAGCTTAAACAAGCCATTTTACTTTTAGACAGTGGCCATGGTGAATAGAGGCTGCAAATAATGAAACAGAAACTAAATATGGGAGCAAACGAAAGCCTCTTAAAATTAACATGAAACGTAGCTTAGTCCAAGCTAAAATGTGAAAAAAAAAGCAATAGCTTCACACCAAAAGGTAAAAAGCTCAAATGTAACCGAGTTAGTATTGAACCAAGATTTGTAAGGAGCATTACCAAGTATTGCAAAGTCACTAAAATTAGAGTAAATACAAATTTAAAATAAATTTCTATACGCTCCACCTACAGTAGGCCCAAAGCCTGTTTCCTAGTAAGAAAATTAAACCACATATCTTTTATGTATATATATTTGTATAAAATTGAGCGCATGTTAACATTAACACAAGTTTTTCTTAACTCGAACACATAATATTGTTGACAGAGACATGACTTCTCGTCAACTCAAACACAATATAATCATATAATTCAACGTGAATCTGTATCCCCCTGCTCTTAGCGATTTGGTCTTGTCATGAGTCCATGAAAAGTTCCATAGGAACGATGAGTAACACACTTCTATTAGGGTGGTGTCCTAGCGTTTGACCGATGACAGAGACTCGCCTCGACCACCAATGGAACTAAACAATGAAAACCTTCAATTTCAAAAACTAGATGGCGCCAGTAATTTGTGCTTTTTTAAACTTCAGTATCATTTACAGCTTGTTTGTGGGCTCTCAATGTTATTCATAAATTCTTATTTAAAGTATTCTTTGGAATTCTCAGACGAATAAAATTTATTAAGCTATATTCTAAACTATTTTCGGTATTATTTTTAACCAATCACGAAGCAGTTTGGTTAAAACGAACGCCATGACATGTGTTATGTAATGTGCCACTCGTGGTTCAACTAAAAAAGTGAAATCTTCCAAGTCAACTGCCAGAAAGGGACAGACGAGGAAATTCAAATTTATAAACAACAAGAAAGTAGTTTGATAATATGGCAAAAAATGTTTGCTCACTTAGTGCAATTATTTTGTTGGTGGTCCGTGTTCATACTGGAGATAATCCCCTAAACAGTATAATGTGTGGTAAGGCATATCTACGATTATCTGTTGCACATTTTAAGTCGAAAGACAGGAAGTTGATTATATCTAAAGTGTGACACGTCGTATTATGATTTGTGAGATTTTCTGCTGCATTTTCTACATTCTACGACAAAACAGTGAGAAAGTGTTTAAATGTGGAAACCGTAGTAAAGCCTTTTAACTGAAGCTCATGTTTAGTTGCGTTTGGGGGCGAGAAGTGTCTTAATGGTTTTGTGACGAGAAGCCTGTTAAAAACATAGTATGGGGTACTGCAGTTTCTGGTGAATGAGGCTTGTTGCAACGTAAATGAATTTTTTTCTACCGATCGTTCCTTAAATCAAGTTTGTAGTACGCAATTATCTTATTTAACGTGAATATCAGACGATGTATACTCGTATACAAAACGGTGTGAATACCTGGAAATTCAACCGTAGAGGTGCCGCTTTTCATACATAATTAAAAGAAATAGACAACTTTTAAATGCCAGATATTTTTATTAGTATCCGTTTTCGAAGTAAGAAATATTACAATGCATAGTCAACGTTTTTTAATGAGACACTTAAGTGAAAATTAAAAAAGCTACAATTTCGTTGTAAAAGTGTGTAGCAATGTAGTCGAATGGATAATGGTGTAAACCCCTTGATGTTTGAATTGTATGCTGCAGCATTTTTATTGAAAAGCCCTTTATTATCTACGGTCGAATTCTACTCTAGCTGATTTTGTAAGGTGTGTGCTACTTCAAATACTAAGCTTCAGCAGGTCCCCTTTTCGGCAAAACAATGAATGACATTAAAAAAAATTTATAAATTTTTAAATTTATAAAAAAAATCCTGTAACTTTAAATTCTTATTCGTCGCTTATACATGACACTGTGCAAGAGTGCATTTATTAGGGTACTGCTATTCCGAAGCAGGGGGGGGGAGGCTCCCGCTTCAAAATCCTTTACACATTCATATATCTTTCAATTTTGGCGTCACTGGTTTTTAGTGCTAAAAATTGTTTAAAATATGAGTAATCGAAACTTGTCAGCCGAAAAAGTGTTCGGTAATGAGAAAGCGCCTCCGTTACTCTGTCCAGTGGCACAGACAAGAAACATTGTGGAGGGGGACGAATAAAGCCAGGTCGCGGTTTGGGGGAACGCTTCCCTAGAGCATTCCGAGGAATTGAAGCAATTTATGGTACATCACTGCCGAATCCTGCTTCTTTAGATTACTTATTTATTTTACGTATTCTGGCAGAATTTCTGTAGCGTTATGACACAAAGGCGGAAGAATTATCGTTTATGTTACACGAATCCAATAAAATACTTAGTGCGACAGTGTATCTGCTTATAAATGAAGCTTGTTACAGTGTAGATGGATTCGTTCTGGCAACAATCCTTAGAATTAAAATTGTAGTACCAATTTCGTGTTTAACGAATGTGAGACAATACGTATTCCAGTACACAATAGTGGGAAAACCTTAAAATGCAAATTTTCTGATGCCACATTCTAACATATTTCAAAGAAGTATCCTTTAAACGTTATTTTTTTAATAAACAATCAATTGTGAAACACATAATAATGATGTTGCATGGCATACGTTACTTTGATGAGACACTTAAGAGCTTGTTAACAAAGCTACACTTTCGTTGAATTTTTTGAAGTATCGTAAATTGAATGCGTAATGGTGTGAAGCCCTGGAAGTGTTAATTGTGTGATGCTGCAATTTTACTTCTACAGTAACTAATATCATTGGGTTATTTTGCCTGTCGAGCAATGATATAAATAACGAGGGGGGGGGGGCGCGGGCAGGTCAAGCGCCCCTTCCCCTCAAAAAAGAAGCTAAGGCGTAATTTTTTTTTTCGATATTGACCTTTAAACGTTTTATTTTGTTTGATAGCATAATATACAGTATGTAAATGACGAAAATAGTCATTAAATAAAAATGAAGCGGTTGTGCGTTTCCTAGCAAGGGAGCGTAAAGGGGCCGTTAAATTTGCTCCTCCCGCAGAAAAAAAAATTATTTGCGCCATTTCTCTCGAGGTCAGGTGCAGCAGGATATTGAGGGCCCTACTGTGTAGCCGACAGAAATCAGGGAATTCGCCGAATGCGATACGAGGGTCCTTCCCCCTCCCCCTCCCCCCCCAAAAAAAAGAAAGTAAATTTATTTTGTTCAAAGTCTTGGACAAAAGAACGGTCCTGGGGATAACAAAACGGCCAAGGGGCAAAGTACAAAGTAGCAAGCAACCACCCCCACCCTCCCATATATTTATTTTTTTTGGGGGGGGGGGGAAGGGAGTTGCTTCCTACTTTCGTACTTTGCCCCTAGGCCGTTTTACCCCCAGGAGGGCAGTTTTTTTGTGCCTCCCCACTCTCTGACTCCCCGATGGGGAAGAAAGGGCAGGAAACCAAGGGGATCTGGGGCCGTAGCCTCGACTTGATCGCTTTCGACACAAAAAGTAAGATACAACGTCGAATACTGTTTGAAAAGACCTCATAGTGTGAGTCCCGAACACCTTGCGAGGTTGCCCTGTCGCATCCGGCCAACTAAACGTAAGAGGCCATTTTTAAGAGCTTTGGGGATCGAGGTTACGGTACTTCCGGTACAACGGTACTTTGGCTACAGCACTTCGTTGCAAGTGAATACGGTACTGCTTCCCTCTACTTATAAAATTAAATATTTCGTTGATTTGTATGTAACGCATGCAATGATAAACTATCAAATTATTACAGTTGTTCGCTGCATAAATAGATATCTACGACATTTATTTGTGTAGTATTACTTGAGCTGCTATTCGCTTCCAATGGCATTCACGTCTATTTTTTGAATACATTGCGATTAGTCATGCGCAGAGTCGTCAAGAGCTTCTGAAGGAGAGACGGGAATAATGAACAAAGGACCATTGGTATCATAAATCCCAGTTTTCAAAGGATCTTTTTTTCCGAAATTAATAGCTTTAATCAACGTTTTCTAACCATTAGATGATTAATTTTTCATAACCACGGTTCACCGACATAAATAACGATAATAATAATGATAGATAAATACTTCGAAGTAATTAGGACGATCATTTTCATGCTATTTACATGAAAGTGCTGCCACTATGACATAATCACGGTAGATCTTGGTCTCCCTTCACCGGCGATCAAAATTGGATTGTTTCAACTTTGAACTTTTAAAATTTCCAAAATGTAACATTTAATTTTAATAAATGGGAACGGTTTCAGGGTCCATGCCCTACCGTCTCCTTGCCGGACTCTTCATAATGGACTAAACCATATTATTATTATTATTAAATGTTATGAATTACTAGGTTATATTTAACCAGTGCATGCCGGGCCAGAGGAAAGCAGCGGGTACGGGGGGGGGGGGGGGTTGGCAGTGCCATAATTAGGGGTGGTGCAAAGGGTGCAAGGCACCCAGGCTCAGGAAGCTGGGGCCCAAAACTCACCAATTGGGGGCCCAAATAAGATAAAATTTACTACGTTTTGGTTGAGGTTGTTACTTTGCCCCTAAATTTGTTTACTTGTTGAGAAGGGGCCGAACATTTTGCCCTTGCACCTCTCCTTGGAAAAAGCTAGTTGCGGCATTGGGGGTGGCGAGCAGGAACGAGCTAGACTTTCAAAGATGTGGGGAGGGGGAGGGGTTGGATTTGGAAAAAAAAGAGAAATTGCACCAGTTTTTGAGGGACTTTTCTTTTTTGGTGTTCCTTGCCACCTATGCTCCTCCCAATTATAGGACCGTTTTGTTCCAATGAAAAGGCAAAAGGAGATTTAGGTTGAAAAGGACATTTTTTACTATCCTGTTGACCGATTCGTTGGTTGGGCAGAAAAAAAGGGCATCTAGGGATCAAAAAGGGGCATTATTCGGTTAAAGTGGGCCAGGTGCCCCTATGTAGCTACGCCCTTGCAGTGGGGCCACGTGTCAACGTCAAGGACCTAGAATAATTTAAGCGAACACCAGTTATTGGTCGGTTGGTGGTGATGTCAGCCGCTGACGAAGCTACATTATTCCCAGTCATTTATCGGTGGATGGATGACGTTAGTCGGCTGAAGAAAAAATAACGAACTCCGCACGTTTGCTGAGAACAAGATTCTTTTGATTATTTCTAGTGGTGGATTTCCCCGACGGATTCGACCCATTTACGAACTGAGACCTAGAAATGTGCCAAGAATCTGGGTGCAAAATTTGACAGAAATCCGATAACGCGTTCAAACTCTATAGTGCGAACACAGACAAACCGTTCGGATAAAGT
The DNA here is from genome assembly GCA_023313725.1 of Lithobius niger. NCBI lineage: Eukaryota > Metazoa > Arthropoda > Chilopoda > Lithobiomorpha > Lithobiidae > Lithobius > Lithobius niger. Next base: position 4,667 of record JAHWFP010007797.1, on the reverse strand, counting down.
CTAAATCGACTGTAATAAAATAACTTCGCATAATAAATATTGTATTAACAAGAGTTTTACTTGACCCGGTATTTACGAAATCACTTCTGGTTTTTATTTCATTTTCAAGTAACAGAAATAAAATTACTGAAGAATCGCACGGAAATTTATGTTGCAATACCGCATTTATTCCTTGAAGCATTTTGCATAGCAGGAGTATGGCTACAAAACGGGATTGACATAATGTACAATGCGTAGTTCGTGACGTTAGGGACCGGTCATTGTTTATGAACCGGGGGGGGGGGGGGGGGGGGGGCC
>JAHWFP010007796.1:21177-45515 GCA_023313725.1 Lithobius niger | reverse complement strand
TAGGCTGTCCTTGAACAGTGAAATACTTGTATTTACACTGACTGTCATTGAAATTACAGAGGACCAGCTGTTTATTTAGAGTTATTTTGCTGTATTTTAGCAGTAAACCTGACAAAATACAGAATTAAACTTTTACACAAACAGTGAATATCACGTTTTTATACTGAAGCTCTTTTAGAATACAGATAGTAGCATGTTCCTGAACAGTTCTCTGACTGTTGAATTACAGAAAAATCTCTGGTAATTTGACGCCAGAGAACATTCTGTAATTTTACAGATTTTCAAACTTGTAATTTTACAGATCGTAAAACCTGTTAAATAACAGAATATTCTCTGGCGTCAAATTACCAGAGATTTTTCTGTAATTTAACGAACTTTTTTTTTTCAGTGTGTATGTGGAAAAAATGTTTGTGTTTGTCCAAATGATCCCCCGTAGTAACAACACGCATTTTTTTCCCATTTGCCCTCCAAACTCTCATCCTCGTGATGAGCCTTGTCGAGTGTTGCTTTTCATAGGAATGTGCTCCACCCGTAACGAAGCGAGTATATGGATGGCTCTAAGCTGGCACCTATTTTGTTGCTGCATGGACGCATCTATAGCACTGCACGAAGCGAGGAAAAAGACGCATCAGAGATAGCGGAAAATTTCACCAGCACCCAGACCGACGTAGCCCTAGGTGCATACCACGTTCGATCCCGATCTGATAAACGTTTGAAAGAAATCGCCTGGACAAACAGACAGACAGAGTTTCAGGGTACTTAATAGGCCTAATGGCGTCATCAGAAAAAGTTGAAAATTTCACCAGCACCCAGATCGATGTAGCCCTAGGTGCATACCACGTTCGATCCCGATCTGATAAACGTTTGAAAGAAATGGCCTGGACAAACAGACAGACAGAGTTTCAGGGTACTTAATAGGCCTAATGGCGTCATCAGAAAAGCTGAAAATTTCATCAGCACCCAGACTCACGTAGCCCTAAGTGCATACCACGTTTGATTTAAATGTTTGAAAGAAATCGCCAGACAGACAAACAGACATACAAATTTTCATACAATGATCTTTATTTTACAACCTGCTTTAATTACGGTTATGCGTGGTAAATCTTCAAGGAAAATCTGCTGAAACAATTTTTTTTATTGAGGATGCTTTATGTAAGATGCTTTATTCGTTTATAAACAGACCTCGTCTGCGTCCCTTTGTCGAATTACATCAGACATTCTCCCTCCTGAACAGATTGGGGAAGGGGAACGTATCATACTTTTTTTTTCAGAAATAATCGCAGTTACGAGTACGTAAAGGCTTCCGCTACGTAACGACCAACCAAAAGCTATCCCGCAGTTCATCCTACGATTGACGTTATGTACGAGTTCCACACTGATGTAGGTTAAGCACACGTATAAATTGAGGCGGGGAGGAAATACAAATTCATCAGCCAACAAGCCGAAAACTTTGCAGCCTAATATCGCGTGGCCCGTAGTACATAATAACTGTTTTAGAGAAAGCTAAGCTGACTTTATCCGCCTGATACCTGAACGTACGCCACTCTGAGCCACAGGCATCAGTTTCTCATGAACGCCGTGGCTTTGCGTTGAGATTTAGGCTCGCTTCTGACGGATAATTGCATTTGCAGAGAAACACGGAACGTTCTAGTAGTATGTGTGCCTGTGCCTGTGCCTGTGTGTGGGTGTGTTGAAATGCAATATGTGAGGGACCCGGGCACCAGCCAACCAACGGGAGAATAAATAATGTAACCTATTTTCTCTATAGCTTTATTAAAACCTTGCGTAGGATTATTAAAAAATCCAACATCATTTTTCAAGTCGGGTTGGGCTGGGTTGGTCGTTGGGTTGGGAGAAGAGAGAAGCCTGCCTTCTTTTCTGACAATACATATTTCAAACTCTCATAATAATAACTGGTAGGCTCTAGGCATATATAGGGCTAAGCCTGAGGCAGAGCCAGAGTCACCGAAGCTTCGGTCGTCTAGAGCTCAGTTTTGCATTGCTCGCTGCGTGTGTGTATGTATGTATATACTGCAGCACGAGCATGGCGTGCGCGCTTAATGAATGGGACAAACTGACGCTGCTGCGATTTTTTATTGCACGAACCCGAGCGCGCGTGCCAGTCAGGCTTCGAAGGAGGAGGTGGAGGCGGATGTGGGGGAAGAGAGAGAGAGAGGGGGGGGGGGGGGGGGGCTGTTGGCTGGCTGGGAGGAATGAATTTTGAAACAATGTTATTCGAAACATTATTACGGGACATTGTCGAAGCGAAATTCATGCCTGGCGACGATCGCTGTATCGAGCATGCCTTTCCCTCTCGAGGCCAAAGGGATTTATTTTCTCTAAACATGCACTTAAAATCGATCGAGCAATCCAGCGATCTTTTCTGTAAAAAAAAAAACAATAGCGTTATCAATGAGTAAGATGTGGTACGGTATGCGTAATATCCTCAAGTTTACAGAAACGTAGAAAATTGGGCTACAGACAGGGCCGTCGTGCCATTGGGGCACGAGGGAGGACGTGCCCCCCCCCCCCCAGCCTCTTCCCGATTTCCTAAAAATAAAAACGACTTTGGCTTATGTGTGGCCGGACGGCCGCATGGCGCCGACCTTCCCTTTTAAAAAAGTGTTAGTTAGGGTCTTCCAGCTGTCTCAAACTCATTAAAATTGCTGAAAATGTGTGAGCTTCCCGGACTCCGATGGGGGAGCTTACAGTGCTCCCCCAGACCTCCTAGTTGGAAAAGGTTGTGCCCCTCCTAATGGGGTGCACGACGCCCCTGCCGTACGATTAGCTGTAAAAGTCAAATCCAGAAACAACGTCATTGTGGAAGATCTTTCATATAGTATAGGCAGCTGCTTACAACTCTGAAAACTCACTATGTCTTATTTTATTTTCAGTATATCAAATTAAATGTAATTTAAGGTACAACTTTTCATGTCCCATGAAGTATTACGTATTTATCAATCGTTTTACATACAAACTCGTCAATGAAGTACTTAAAGTGTCTGCGTGCGGCACACTTTACCACCACACTCATCCACATTAGTAAAATATTACTGTTAAACCTCCAGAAACACGATGCACATTCTTTTATCTTTATTTTGAGTTAAAAAAAGTATTAATCAGACAAATAGCAGCTGAAAAATGGTAAATTATATTCAGATTTATACGGCAAAAATCAAACCACTTAAAACGGTACAAAATCTGAGTTCTGAGACATTATTGTTTTGAATGTCTAAAGATACATCACATAAAGCATTCCCGAATAACGGCTTACAACGTAAAATGTAGAACACAAATCTATCAATTTACTTGCTGAAGTAAGGTAGATATTTCGGTCGATTTCGGCTGTCGTTTTATAAGCAGAAAGAAGTGTATAGCAGGATAGGCAAACCCGAGGATTCAAACCGGAAAACCTCCTATCACGCCAGGGGTCAAGAGACTACGCATAGTATAGCCCAGAATAGATTCCATAGCCACTGGAGAAGCTTGGTAGTCCATCACATTACCCTGACCAGCAAGTCTGGCATGCTTCGACAGGGTATCCTTTCCAGCCACCGACTGTATCAGCTTACCTCAGGCAGTTGCTATATACGTTGCCATGCTCAGATCAGTGTATCAATACATCAGCTCTGCCCCCAGTTAGCCCAGCTAAGAATTTCGAACGAATTTATTTGGTAAAGGGCCAGTTCTGAAGAAATGTGCCCGTAAAGTGTTATATGGACAACTGAACCAAACCATAAGGGGCTAAAATGAGGGGTTTCCAACATAATTCCACCTCATAACCCACCAATTGTTCTGAGTTCCGACTCCATGCGGCTTGCTATCGAACGAGAGAACGTTAATCTTACGCATCTACATGAGAAGACTACTATAACGACCAGTCCGTCCGTCTTATCGGAACCAGATAAAGACGACACGGTGACCAAAATTTAGTTGAAAATGATGGCAAATTAAAACATCGTTGCTTCCTTATAGCTAACAGGTTTCTCGACTTAACTAAATGAAATAATAACATTTGCTAGTCGCATGTAAACACTTAGAATAACATGCAATCTTAAAAACAAAAGGATTTCGTTAACTACACACATTTAAAATAGTCTCGTCGCCATGCTGCATGGATGAATAGGCTCCTACTCTCGAATAAAATTTTCCGTTATCGGGCACTTAAGAACTTAAAACGCCAGGTAAAAATAAAAAATAGGCCTAAAAATATGTTACCACGGCAACGTCAAGTTGCTACAAGTCGCTACAGGTTTCATCAACAACGATATATATATTGTGACGTCTCTTCCTTCACTTTGCTCGCTACCACTGATCTATATACGTGGCGTTCGGCGAACACTATATCTGTGTGTTGGGAGGTGCACCGTGTTGCTACTTTTAGGAAATTAAGTCGGCAGGTAAAAAAATAGGCCTAAAAGCTGATACATTTTTATCCGGCAAATGTGAGATCACTGTTGCAGTGCGTGATACACCTCAACATATACGGGAAGTGGCGGAAGTGTACAGAAGACCGGTTGCGACTATAGGTAGTCGCTGCAACCGCTTGTTTGCAACAATATGTACCTTAAAAATTACGGTATTTAGGATTTTACAAAATATGAATATGTTTGAAAACATTACATAGTGCTACAGTTAATCCAAGATGTAATGACTCGTAAGTAGTAGCATTTGAACGACCTTGAAAAGAAGGAGCTTTGTTTAATGATATAATAATGTACTGGTTTTCCACATATTACGTGGAGAGAAGACGGAAGGGCAGGGAGCCACTAATACCGTTCCCAAAACAGGGGTGGGGCTGCTGGTGGCAGAGTTTAATGCACGGGAGCGGAGGCGTTTAAGAAAAACATTCAACTGTTCCAAAACCTGCGAAAACCAGAAACAGTTGGGGCATTCACTGTCTCTGCCCCAAGTGCATTCTAGAGTGGAACAACCCGTAGCGAGAAGAAATATCGACGACAGTCAAGACGCGAAGATTGTAGCTTCAGATTGTGGCCCGTGGTACAAATTTTGCTGGGGGGCAAGATCGAAAAACGGAAGATCAATGGAAATCAACCCATGTAGAATCTTATATTTCAAAATAAGATCACATTTTATTCGGCGTATATAGTTCCAGCAACTTATGAACAAGCTTACTACGTCCGTTACCATAGTCAATTTCCCTGAAGCCAGGCAAGTACTTTGTGAACCGACGTTGGGCTCTCTCCAAGAGGTCAATGTCTTTGGCCAAATGTGGAGACCAGACTGGGGTCGCATACTCAAGATGGGGCGTACTAAAACTTTGAACGCCTCAAGCAAGGCCGAATTTGTTTCTCAAGCAAGACCGACTGGGGTAGAAATTACGTGTCCTGGCTGGCTCCATGACAGTACGCATCCAGGTAGTGAGTGTCTCTTAGCATTGCTTTCGTAAAACATAAGATTTTGGAACCGTTAAACCAGGAAAGCATGTAGCCAGGAAGCTAAATCCACAGTTTCTCTCCCAGACGAATTTGTGACTAATACAAAGTGAGAGTTGCTACACGGTTACTCACATAAAATAGTGTAAAGACAATAGGACGCACACAACACAATAAAAAGCGACGTTTCCAGTCGTTTATGAATTTTTATCAAGCATAACAAATTTTTTAACACAAGGCCAACGTCAAACATATAATAAAAACACCTTGAGGAAACCACAAACGCAACAACTGAAGCATACAATTTTAAAATTAATAAACAGACCTAAATCAGCGCAAATCCTGACAACAGGACAGCCAGGCCTTACCCCGTGCGAAAGCAGGTAAGGTCGTATACTTGCGACCTATATTCTCAGGGAGTAAGGCCTGGTCGTCCCGTTATCTGTTTTAAAAAAATGTGAATACCGCAGTAAGGTTTCACGTGGACTAAACAGTACGGGAACAGTGTGGACTGCGGTATATGCAATCTTACAGGAGAGCTTATTTGTATTCCTTCTCTGTTTTGACTTCGGACCAGTTAAACCTTACCTTGAATACCAAACGAGTTCGTTTTTGTTTTCTAATCAGGTTTAACCCTGATTTACGTCTTCTGTTATTTTTGAAATTGGATGATTTAGATGTTGCCATTGGGGTTTCCTCCAAGTGTTGTTACTATGTTTGACGTTTGACCTTGTGCTTGTATAACGTATACGAGTCGCAAGGTCGTACGTAACCGACGAAACCATTTTCAAGGCTTTTTCAAGCCTCTCTTACAACCAATTTCAAGATTTTTTTTTTAATTCCAGTGTCTTGTTAGATGTCATCGTTGGTACCATTGAGCTCTTAGTTTGCAGTAGAAAGCTAAACCGTCGTAAACAATAACAAACATTACATCCTACCTCCATCAATGGACAGATACGAAGGAGAACTACAGCTACTAACAATCATTGGAACAGCGCTTGCTTAGCTGCCCCTTCTGACAAAAGTTGCTTGCACTGCACGGCACTCTCTACCTGTCTCCAGTTCAGTCCGAGAAGTCCATAGTTCAAAGAAGAAATGGATTCGGCTGACAAATTATTTCTGTTTATTTATTCATTTTTTTTCCTGTTATTTGTTTAATTTTATGCCTAAATTAATACTACTGTTATGGCATTAATCATCATTCCAAACAAAGCTCACTCACCAAATGCAAGGTCATTTCAAGGCTCCGACAACAACAAATCCAATTTTCAAAGGTTTTTCAATTAGCCTTGAATTTTCGGTTTTCAAATTTAAGACTTTTCGGGGAATTCAAGATCTTGTACGAACCCTGGAGTCGAAACGTCGCATTTTAGTGTATATATGTGCTACCATGAATATATACGGTTGGGGAGGAGAATTTGTGCCTGAGACCCCTTCTGAAACGTCTTAGATTCATTCCTATTAGTTCCGTCTAAGTTTATAGAGGGCGCCATGAATTTTAGGTGGGAATTTCTACTTAGTTTTTAGCCTAAAATTAAACTAAACTAAACGAAACCAGCTTGTATTTAATTATTATTTGGATTAGCTTAGTTGTAATTTAGTTTACTTTAGAATTGGGCTGAAAAAAGAGCAAAAATTACCTGTTGGAACGCGTGGCGCCCTCTGAAAACTCGGATGGAACTAATAGGAATGGATGTAACATGTTTCAATAGGGACTTTTTAGAGTTACAAATTCTCCTCCCAAACCCTTGAAATTCTTGGTTGGTGCAACCTATTGGCTTCACACTATTTTATAACAATTTTTTTGCTGTCCCTCTCATTCACGTGGGTACTCATAACAAGGTCCTGACCAACACACCCCCCCAAAAAAAAAATTATTTATTTATGCATCTTATAGCTAAAACCTCAGCAACATTCCAGCGTAGTTCCAAATTTGAATGAAATCCGTGACGCCTGGAAGCCTTGCTACATTATGAAACCACAACTGCACAGACTTTTAGGCGACGGGGTTGTTTTTTCTTTTTCTGACGTTGAATGTATAGCCTGCCCGTACTTAAAAAGTCCTTGACTATGGACCGAATCTTCTGGTGAATACACAATCGGACGGGATCCGTCTTTGACTTGAATAATTAGCCTTGTAATTATCAGCAGCAAATTTTGTTCATGGTTTTCTGTTCCTTCGAGAAGTGGAAGAGGGGGTTTCAGCCTGCGAGGAGGATGCAACTTGCTTGGTCATGTCGGCGTCACCGAGATGCAGAAGCATTAACAAAGGCCTTCTCAATGACAGGAATTCACGTATGATAGACGTGCAAGCTGTGAATGGTCAGGCATCCAACGCCCTCTATTAACCATAGCAATAATCACGGATTACAAAAGGATCATTCAAACATCAAAGCACTTTTGATTTCGCCGCTTTTCTTCTCCTTTTATTAGTGGACGCAAAAAAAAAATCAGAAATATTAAAAAGCCCTGTCCGTTTCGCCTCGCCGCAGCACGTAATTTAAGTCGACTCATTTCTGTTAAATCGGGGTGTTATAACCTGTTGTTTGCACGATCTTATGCACTGACTGTTACGATTACGTGCATGACGCCTTTTGAAATGAGCGAAAAAGAACGTTATTTTACATAGACCCGAACCGGAACAAACGGCATCTAGTGCCTTAATGAAGAAGTTTAGAGTCAAGTTGCTAACTATAGTGATATGGGGATAGTTGGGTTCGATTCTGGTCACGCCGGATCACAGTACCGTCCGGATCTTGCATTTAAAACAGCACACAAGACTGGGTTGGACAATATGGCCGCTGAAAGTACCACTGAAGCGATTGATTTGTTCTGTTGCCGCATTCTGTCAACCGAGGGCGACACTGACCGTACAAATTGCCAACGTTCCTTTCCTTGGCAACACTTTCTGGGCACACGAACGTGTCACTTTTTTTTTGCAAGCGCGGAGAAATAGCTTACTGTCGCTGAGCGATAACGTTAAAAACTATTTAAAAACAAGTTCATCGACAATAAAAGTTTGCCACGCAAATCTATACGTAAGAAGTAAAATTATTATTTTGAAAACCGCTACTAGCAGCCAACAGATGTCGCGCCTCTCTGTACAAAGATGCTCGCTCCAAGCAAAGGTGCGTATTTCCTATACCCAATTCTCGAACAGACGTTGAAGAAGTGGGCCAGTTGTGGCGGCCATTTTGTCGACCCACTGTTATCGTTTTAGGTCGGGCCAGATAGTTTACAGTTCATGGTTGAGACTTTGCACGTTTGCCGATTCCCGGATATCGAGCAGCCGATATGCACACCGTTTTTTTTTCTAGATTCCAACAATGGTTGCCACACTCAAGATAAGACCGAAGGGTTTCAATGGGCTTTACGAGCGTTAACCACTCCTGGTCAGCTGCCCGAAGCCCTAAGGCCCTATGACCTAGACCAGACCTAGTGTTGGATTGCAATCGCTTGTTACATACAATGAAACTCAGTTATGTTTGATATAATGCGCAATGTGAACAATCAATAGTAAACCCACGTGCTGAGTGATTTTTTTCAACTTGCGCTTAGATTTTTACTTCACTTCCCTCCTGAACGTCCCATCCGACCCACCCAGTCCCAGGTCAATCACCATTTGGAACATTTCCCCTCGTCCCAACTTCAATCCTGTCTTTTCTATGCTTGCTATAGCAGCATCCTGACCTTTAAGCAAACCAAACATTCATCTCTTTTATGTACTGTTCTGTGACCCGAACCGCGAATTCAGGCAAATAAATACACCCATCACAATGATTCTGAACCACTTTTGGGGTTTTTATTTCCAGCCTAGGTTTATGAGAGCTTTGAGCGTTAAATCTAGACCAAAACCCCAACCCCCAGTTTAGCCATCAACACTCTAAAAGTCCCATCCCCCCTTTCGTCGTCTTCCTCATGGGGAGAAACATGACTGCATCGACTAAATCCTAAGGCCACATTCCCCACACGAATACTTATACCTACCTTAGTTTGATTTCGTTAATTGCCTCTGTTGCATTTACCCATTAAAGACATGTAGTTTGAGGATTGCAACTTGGTGATACATCAAGTTGTATAGCATGATGTCGGCGAGAAAGCTTAGAACTTTTTGATGGCCCAAGCAGCAGATGTTAAGTGGAAGGAACATCTGCCGTATCAGTTGTTTTTTGCTACATGAGGGAGAAAACTGGAGTACCCGGAGGAAACCGTCGTACAACGGGAGGGAAACAACCGGAGAAAAACCCATAATATACACTTCCCTTCACCGGGATCGAACCCGGTTTTGTAAGAAGCCAGAGATGTACAGCCGGGACCAAGAATGCCTATCGAATCTGACACTCCAGTGCTCGCAGCTACACGTAACAGTATTCGAATTTTGCTGAATCAAAAAGACTGTTTTGTGTAGTGAAAAGGTTTATTCATTTATTTATTAGTAATAACCAGTGGAATTGAACGAACAGCTAAAACAGCTAAAACATCTTAATCCTTTCCTGTCAACCATCCATTATATTGGACGGTTGTTGAACGGCGAAAAAATAAGTCCAAACGTACAAACTTCGACACTTTGTGAGGGCCCCCGTGGACCCCAGCAAGGGTTGAAGCACTGTACAGTGGCCAGTGTGCCCTACTAGAAACCAAGCGAACGCCGGTTCGAATTCCGTGACCGACTTAAGTGATCAGACTTAAAAAAAAAGAACTATACTCTCTTTGTCGTGGGCAACAATGGGTTAATTATCATCATTAATATACAGAATAGCTACAAAAGAAATAAACAGTTTGAAGCGTTTATTAAACAAAATCTATTCAACTTATCGATAAAAGGTTTTCACCGTTCGTTCTGCAACTCATTATATTTCGTCTAGGAACCAGTCATTATTCATCGCTGGGGGGGGGGGAATTTAGGGGGTCATAAAACTTTGGGGTCCCCGCAAGGCGGGGGGGGGGGGTCAAAAACACACTGACCAACTGGAAGAAAAAGTAATTTCTGGCCCTAAAAAATGGCACTTTCAGCAGTCAAAATTTATAAAAACGCCTCAGCTTCGGGGGGGGGGGGGAGCCCCCCACCCCCCCCCCCATGATGTGAGTGTTTACAAGGAGTGCTATTACTGCAAGTATAGTTTTTACAAATTGTTGAAAAGCTTTGGCGCTGGTTTCTTGGCTACTTCTTTCTTACAGGTGCTGACTATAATGTTACGGAGGTGGACATACAAGCAAACATAAACATTACGTTAATCACACTTATTGTAATTGTATGAATCTCGACAAGAGATGGGTGTAAGGACCATTTTATAGAATATTTTTAACCCAACATATCTTTTTGTTAAAAACGAGTCACGCTTCCTTACAACTAATGGTGATTGTTGGTGTGGAGAGCTACTTACTTAATTTGGCTATAGCACTAATATTGGTTATACAGGAATCATCTTCAGAGTCTCAATAGGTATACGAAAAGCGCTTTTTTTGGGGGGGGGGGTCCACATTATTTTTGGACCTTGACTGGGAGGGGGGTCAAGATTTTTTCAGGGTCTCGAGGGGGGGGGGTCATCGAAAATTTGGTGGTCACATTTTCATTTCCCCCGGCTCACCCCCGGCCATAAATAATGACCAGTCCCTTAGAATACCGTCGTTAATTACGGCAATAGCTGCTGTTATCCGTTGCTTACGATCTTGTACGTTGGTTGTAACGGGAGGACTAAACACTTTATCTTTGACATATATCCCCATTAAAAAAGTCACATGTTGTTAGATGTGGGCTTCGTGGTGACCAAGTCATGAGTTCCTTACACACAAAACGCCTTCTCTGTCGAATTTACAGCCATCTTGCTTAACTAGTCGCTGTAACACGCTATTTACGTATAGCAGGTTGCAACGCGAGTCAACCCCCGCGGTGCACCTTGCAGTTATATATGCTGCTTCAACGTTCAGTCAACTTCCGCCCAAACCGGAACTTGGCCGAACGCCAACAGCCGGGTAACGAGCCAGTCCTCTTGTTCAAACCAATTAGAACCGGCTCGGACCTGTTAGACGGTTACGCAACGTAATGCCTCAAGCGAATTCTACTGTTCGCCCCCCCCCCCTATAAATACGAGGGTCCGGACCGTAGAAAAGCTAATTGGTGTAGGGCAGGCAACTCGAAAGGTTGTCTCCCTTCACTCTGCAAGGATTAGACCAAGCTCCTAAACTTGTGTTTAATGCCTAATATGCCTAATATCGGTGCATAGTCCCCTAGCTATGCAGTAAGGCGTGAATTGGGCTCGAGATATTCTTGAAAATAATCGTCCACTCCCTGAGTACGTCACATATTTTGGGGGCCTGCCGTGATTACCTAAACCTTCGGGATAGGAAATTCATGCTTTCCAAACCTTCGTGATGGAGAGAAGCATGAAAAATTGCTGGTAGAAGATTTTGCGAATTTTTTCACTAGACCAAGGTGCGAAAATAAGCAAAAATTTGGCTGTAATTAATTCTGGAGGCCAAAACCTCTTGAATTTTACGACCAAACTTGGGGGCAGTCTGTAGAGCTCAGTGTCCGCGTGCTCGGGTAGACAAGTAGCCAGAATTTTTTTTTTCGAACCAAAGCCTTTGGATTTTGAAAATAAAATGCAACTCACTTTCTTTTCCGTAAGGAATTTAAAGTAAAAACATTTGTAACGAACTTAGTAGTGGGGACTCCTACCCATTATCCAGTGAAATACAATTTGGGGACGTTTAGAATCCAGCCAGTGTCCGCGTGAACAACTATTACCATCTTAAATCAATAATTCAGCGTGGCCTTGTGAATAAATCAACCGAGTACAAGTTCTAACTGTCTATTCACCTACTGGCTCAGTACAGCGTTGCAGCGCACATGTAAAACAATAAAACACGACGTTTCGGGGATATTTGCACCCCGTTATCAAGTGTGGATATCAGCTCAAAGGCTTCGTAAAAAATAAAAGAAAAAGAGGAATCATGTTATGGCGGAACAGTTCTAATAAAATTAATTTTAAAATGTTTAAAAACAAGAACCGATGCATTGCTGGCCGAAACGACTTGCAAGGAAGAGGTCGTCTTGCTGGGCTTTCTGCTGTCTTTGTTGTTTCGGCCAGCAATGCATAGGTTCTTTGTTTTAAACATTAAAAAAGATTTTTTTTAGAAGTGTTTCGCCATAACATGATTCTTCTTTGTTCTTTTATTTTGGTACGAAGTCTTTGAGCTGATATTCACACGTCTTGATAATGGGGTGCAAATATCCCCAAAACGTCGTGTTTTATTACTTGTGCACTAGCTGGCTGTATTTTTATCTTATACTAGTTGTACCCCTGGCGTAACATACGCCGGTCTAGCTGGTTCCCACATGCGCGAGCGAAATAATTTACATGGCAGCATGAATTGAAAAAGATTGCCAATGGCCCTCCCCCCCCCACATCCCCCCATTGTGCGGTCGGATTTTCCCCTGCTGCCTATCCGGTCCCCTCCCGACCCTCTCCCCTGCATTCTCGCCATTGTGTGGTCTGAATACCCCACAATCCCTGCTCTCCCTCCCTTGGAACCCCTAGTGTTTGGTCTTCTTAGGGAGCAAATAGCGTTTTCAATAGAGGGCGCCACTCTTATTCTCAGTGTGGCTGAACTACCTGTTTCTCCGATTTGATACCAAGCGCGATAAGCCCGCAACAACGATCGTGCATGCAGTGATTTGAGTGAGTTTGAAACTATTCAACTCTGCTCTATAATAGCCAGTATGATTAAAGCAATGATTGTTACAGAGCACATCCGTTCACATTGTCGGCCGCTCGCCCGTGTTGTTTGCTGCCGTGCCTAGAATGGACCTGCTCCCGTCACAAGAATGTACCTGCTCGTCCTCTCTCATTACAGTGCATGATGAATTTGCTGGTCACGATCCCTAACATGGTCTGATCTCAAACGATGCATCCTACAAGCCAAATATATATATATATATATATATATATATATATATATATATATATATATAGATTCCCGTGTTCAGTATAGGTTGACAATTTCAGCATTACCAGATCCATGTAGCCCTAAATAGTGCATTCGAAATTTGATCGACCGATCGAAAATTGGTTCGAAAGATATCGCACCGACAAAAATACAAATCGATAGATAGATTCAAAGTCCAGCAATGACCCTACAGTAATATGTTGGTAACTGAGTTGGACTGGTCCACCATTAGAGGAGATGGCGGTAGGATGTTTCTCTGGGTCTGGATTCGATCCTGACTTCATCCACCCCTTGCATTTTCTGGAAGAGAAGGGCCCTATGATGCCTCGTGGTCATGTCGATTTTGGCACGCAAAAAATCCTAGGAATTTCCGATTGGAGAATCACCTAGCAAAATTGTCTCTCTTGCCTTCTGACGCCATTGCTTTGGCTGTGTTTATCTCCGTCGATTCGTTCATGATACAAAAACAAATCTAATAGGTTTTTCATTACATAACACGTCCACCCTTTAAGAGACAGCATCAGGAGCAGGGAATATTGGCTGAGTTTTTAATTCTAAATCACTTCAAATGCACTGAAGCACGGAAGTCGGTCGGAGTTCAAGGGTCCCCCCTCACCTTGCTCGCGCACTAAAACCAGCTGATAATAATATTGAAAACGGGGAACATAAATCAATTCTCAACAAGATGTTGACATTTTTGAGGAGGTGATTGGGGTGGGTGGGGGTGGCCGGGGTGACCAATTCACGGCTCGCACTCGCCTAGTAGCCTTGATAGGATTATACCCAATGTGTCTCCTTGGCAACGAGTCACGTGATAAGACGGATTAAATCTATAATAGAAGCAGCTTCGGTAATATTTACTCAGTTATCACTTTATTGCGTCCTTTGGGAGGTCCTGGTGATATTTATCACGAGCTGTCAACTGTTTTGTTATAAATGACTTTCGCTATGGACAAGCGGAAGGCTAATTATGATTGATTCTCGTAATTTGTACCTCGCACTTTTGCTTGTTTTGCTAATGAAAGTGGCATGGTTGTCGGCACTGGGCTGTTAGAAAAGGGTGAAGGTGTTGAACTTAGATCAGGCATTGAGAATACGTGTCTTTAGTAATAATATATACACACCTGTTTTTTTTTTTCAAGTCTAGATGCAGCGGCAGCTGGTGTCGACCCTTGAATGTAGTTCAAGTGGAAGGGAAAGAAAACCGCTCCGTGATTGGTGGACATTTTCAGAGGGTGACCAATCCAGTCGTTGAAACTAAAAGAGATTCCTCATTTCTAAACTAGAGCAGTGACAATAACGTTATATATTATATATAAATCTATGTTGGAGCCAGTACCTGGGATAGCTGCAAGGGGCACTGGAGGGGGAAACGAAGGGCGTCTTACTGAAGACAATGCTGTTAAGAGTGGATTTCCGATTACAACCATGCAACATAAGGGATTGGAGAAAACAACGTTTTTTTAAGCCTAAGAAATCCGCTCTCAAAGCACTGCCTTGACTAGAAGTGCCGTTGTTTAACCCTCCATTTCAATCTAGTGCCCATTGCAGCTAGCTCTGTTGTAGCCAATATGACGTCACTTGCCGCTGCTCTATAGACTCATCCATCTACAGACAGTTTGGTACCTGTAACACACTGAACACTCATAAGCAAATTCCACTCTGCGTCCAGACTGGATGAGCTTGGTTTGTATTGTGGCTTTCGAAGGCGGTGTATTCTTTGAGCCTTAAGTCAGCCGAAGCAATTTAATGCTCGTGTGGCTGAACCGGCTAAATTTTGAACATTACCAGACTTTTTGGAGAAGAAGAAATATCTGGTAACGGGAGGAGCCATCCCGGGGATTTGAACCGGGGAACCTCCGATCATAGTAGGGGCCGAAAGATTGTCCAGAATTGACCAGAATAGTTCTCATAGCCACTGAAAGAGCATGGTAGCTTCTCACGCTGGCAGGCAGTCCTGGCAGGCAGTCCTGGTGGGGACTTTGCCAAGGTCCCCTTTCCAGGGGTTCGACCAGATCCGGCAAATTTCCAGCAACCAGGCTGAACTCTCTCTATTGCAAAAGGGAAAGACGGCGTTTGTTTATTTACTCTCTTAGTTGATTTATTTTTCCAGGCTATACACCCTTAAAATTCCGCTTTGCGGTGATATTTCAAAATTTTACGAATCTTTGAAGGCACTGAATTTCACAGAGGGATAGGGAGCAACGAGAGCAACCGGGGAAAGCCTTCCTTCCTACTGGAAAAACCCATCCCAAAATTTCCAGCGATTGAGGGCTGGCTGATGACCCACGATGAATCACAGGCATTGTGCTATGACCGCCAAACAGAGACATAACTTTCATAGGTCAATATGACAAAGTGAATGCGTGAAATGCCAATTATGAAAAATGTGTGGCGAAATGAAATTGGAACATTTATGTTTGAGAGCAAAACACAATGTTGTAGTGGGAAAAAAAAGCATCTCTGGAATTGAATTTACAAAATAAAAATATGTGAGCACTTGCGAATTGAGTACTGGCTTCAAGCTTTCTACAAAATTTCGAATAAATTTCTTTTAAAAAAGAAATTTATTGGGAAGGTTGTAGAAAAACTGAGTTCGGTACTCAATTCGCAAGGTTCATTAAGCTCTCTTGGAGACCATGGCTTACTGTGGACATTAGCAATGTTTCCACAGAGCGTCTCATTAAGCTGGAATTTTTGACTCTTTGATTCCTCCTCAACCATTTGTCAGCATTGGTAATAATCAGCTCTATTCGGTACGGTAAATATGAATAAATAAATAAATAAATGTATAGAGCTTCGGCAGTCGAGGATTCAACTGCCTCTCAAGTTGTTCAACATATTTACACCCAAAACGCAACGGAAATAGGTTTGCAGCTCTATTTAATATCAGTAAAGTTACAAACGGACTATAATAATAGAGAATTTATGACGTTTGATTACTGATAATGGCTTTACGATCCTTGCTGGATAATAGGAGATTAAAGAGGGGAGGGATTAAACGTCTGCGAAATGTTGGGGGTGGGTGTGGGCGCTTTGGTCGATGTGTGTTTGCTAAATAGCGTCGAGTGATCCTGCTGGTACAGTTGGCATTCCATTCGAAGGGCGGGCGGGGGGGGGGGGGGGGTAAAAAAACCCTTTGGCGTGAGCTTCAAACGCAGAAAGAAACAGTCATGCTTGGCTAAAGAGCCATGTGTTGGAAGGGTTACACCATGTTTATTGGCTCACGTTTTTTATGAGGCAGATTTTACATTTTTATTTACTCTGCCTTCTTTTTAGCAAACCTTTAGGCTCCATTCCCGCAGTTATCTCTACCACAGTACGATCACAAAGACAAAACAGCGTGTGGGCCTAAATTAGCATGCCTGGGATCTATCTTTCTTTCGGTGCAGGAAATTCGAGGTGAAATTTATTGTTGTTTTAATTTATTACCAATTAAAAAACGAGGGAACAAGCAGGTAATGTTTCCTCGTTGTGGCTGCACCAATCAGAGGATGCGCCGAGCAGAAATGCTGATCTACCAGAGAACGCGGGGACGGAGTTTTCCACGGTGTCTCCGTCTGGCGGCGGGTTGCGTTGGCACTGAAATCAGAAGTCGTCCAGCTGAAGAGGCGTCATATACAACACACAGGAGCGCCGTAGCTGAAAATCCGTTAGAAGCGTCGTGACAAAGTGGATTATTATGCCAAAGAGAATTTATTAAATTTTCAATTTTAATATCTCACGTGTTGATAACGCGATTAATAACAATCAATAGGAATAACATTTCAACTTTGGTACTGCTGGCGAAGCTGTCGTTAAAACGGCGGCGACAATTTGCCATTTCTCATTCTCGCACAGTGCAAAAGCTGCCTAAACGTTTACCGCAAATTGCAGCCATGGATGCCTGAAAAATAGATTCGATTACTCAGAGCCCGTTCGGGTCACAGTATTTACGAATGGCCACTGGAGGGTCGCAAATGCCCGAAGAAATACTGGCTCCATTAACTGTGCAGCATTATAAAATGAGAGACCAACGTTAGTCTTTCTTTCCTCCTATGTCCAGAATAACCCAAAATTCCCTTAATTGTGCTGACAGAAATTGTACAATAGACATTTTACTTTGTAAACATTTCTCCGGAAACGACAGTTTTTTGTGAATACTGCATATATTTTTTTCTAACAGAATTTTACTTGGCAGTAGATCTCTGAAATCGACATTCTTTGTGAATACCTACAATTGTATTTTCAACTACCTAGCTGTACCCCCGGTGTAACATAATCTGGTCTAGCTGGTTCCCCCCCCCCCCCCGCATACTTTACCGGGCAGCATGAATTGAAAGTAGTTCCCTCGCCGAATCATTTCTCCATTGTGTGGTCAGATTCCCTCCCCCCCCCACTCCCCGGCAGCCACTCCGGTACACCCTGACAGTAGTCCCCTTAATCCCCCCCCCTCATTGTGTGGTCTGAATAATCCCACCCCTACCTTGGAACCCTTGGTGTTTGATCTTCTTAGGGAAGTAAATGGCGTTTACTGAGGTTAGATTTTCTCCCCTCCCCTGTAGCCTCACCGGTTGCCCCTGTGTCTTCCCGCACTCCTCCCCCTCGCATTACCCGCATTGTGTGGTCTGAATACAACCCCCTCCCCATCGCTACTCCCCCTCCCTTGAAGCACCTGGTGTTTGGTCTTCTTAGGAAAGTAAATAGCGTTTTCAGTTGGGGGCGCCTCTTTTATTCTCAGTATGGCTGAATTTCGTGTTTCTTCCTTTTGGTACCAAGCATGATATTCGCGCTCAACGATTGTGCAATTAGTATAGGTTATCGCCTGATTCCTGAGTGCTGAGAACTAACAATGTCAAGGGCCGCAGGCCCGAGCGATTGTTAGTTCTTTGAACGAGGGAAGCAGGCGATAAATTATTTATCTGCCGATGTCCGCATCTCTGCCCGACAATGAAGAAGCACGCGGCTCCAATAATGATGTAGTGCACGGAGCAGTCCAACAATGCAAGACGGAAAGGAAAAAAACGTTTGCTTTTGCGTATAGTGTTCTATTATGGCTTCAGATTTGGTATTCGAGGATTTGTTTGATTTGTCGATTGATGGAGATATTTCGAAAGAGATCACGTAATATAATGTTGGAGATGGTTGTGTCGTAAGTCGGTGCGCAAGGTGCTTGTACATTGGGACTATTGGGTTTGAATTCCCCCCTCCCCCTTTTCTTTGCCTTCTTGCCCTTTTGGTAGACAGAATCATGAAGAAAATCCATAAAAAAACAAAATCAAAAACGTTTAAACAAAAACTACAGATTAAAAAAAAAGTTTTAAAGGAGCAACTTTAAATTGTCACAATAGATGTCGTATTGTAATGAAGTTTAATGCTTGAAATGTTACCATTATTGCCCGTTTTCAGTATTTATTACGGCGAAAAATAACTTACCTTTTATAAATAAATTAAATTTACACAATGGGACGTGTAAACGGGTTTCGTTAAAAAAATAATCGGTACAGAGAACAATCGTTTTCATTGTTGTGTCCTGCATCGTTACATTGTAATCGAGTGCTGTTCTCAGCTCCGGGTGCTGAGAACTAGTTCTCAGCACCCGTTCATTGTTGTGTTCCTGCCTCCTTGTATTGTTACAAGAGGGCTGAGATTCGGATATCGGTAGATAAGTGATTGTTACTCAACCAACTTCGAACCTATTCAACTCGGCTCTAATAGCCAGCATATTGAAGCAATATTTCATTTGTTATTTCATTCGCGACACGACGTACGAAGCGTGCAACACGACAGCGTCGATTTATGACAACTAGAAAACAATTTTTACTGCTGTACAAGACGACGGACAGATTTCTGAATGCCGGTTTTCCATGAGTTGTCTTCGATTCGACAACCCCAAAATGGATGCCATGTTGGATTTTGAATTCTCGCTGCGAGTAGCTATTTATTCTGCCGTCGTTTGATTACTGCTAGAAGATGTTTTTTTCAGCGAGAATAGCAAATTTTGGAAATAGCGTGAAATGGCAACAATGTTGTACCAATGTTTAACATGACTGTTGCACTTTGTTCTTTATCCGTGTTGTTATTTACAATGCATTTAATTTGTTGTCTATTACCGCATTCATTTAACAGAAACGGGAAATTAATCGTTAATAAATAACGGTTGCCTATAGCAAATAGCGTTCGGCGAGCGAGAAGGTCTTGTTGCATAAACACGCCCTAAGTCCAGCATAGTGCTCTCTTCTCGTGTAAAAAATTGTTCAAAAATTCTCGCGTAAAAAAATAGTTCCGTCGGTAAATCCCTTAGCGTAAACCTGTAGGGATGTTATATTGCAAGTTCAAATCTCAATCGATAACGGTCGAATTTTCATTTCAACTTTTTTTTTACTGCAGATTATAGGTGCCAGAGAAGCTGCTGATTTTGCCAAACACATTACACGTCAGTTTTGAGTTCTTCCCACCTGGTTCTTAATGTACTGCGTGGAGTTAGTTGGTCGCTGGATTCGATCTAGCGATATATTGTCTGGTAGCCGACTACTCTAATCATTCGGCAGTGCTTGCTCACGTTGTTAGGGGTCCTCCCCCTCCCCCACACACACACAAAGCTCGCGGTGCGCGTTGGGACAAAGTTCGCGGTACATTTTTCCTTCTTGTTGGTATATAGCATGCTTTAAAAGTAGTTTGTTGATACCAGTATTTTGTCTTTTGTTTCCTCCATGGTTGATACCAAAGAGCTAAAAGTGCTTTACAATATTTCTATGAATCCATCACTCAAAGCAGTGCACAGGCATCCGAGAGGGCAGGTGCAACTTTCAGTGAAAGAGCACGCTGAGGCTTTATTTTTACCCCTTTCTTGGGCTTCTTAGCTTTCTTTTTGCCCTATTAGGTCTCTGGGCCCTTTCTCCTCGCTGCAACCAGCATTGGTCAGTGCAGGAAAGCAAAATATGGCATGTTTTTTCTTCAAAAAGGGCATTTTATCCAAAAAGGGCAGGGCTTCATAGTATAATCAGAGAATTTTTCTTTTCTTTCCGCAAAACGAGCACCTTGCCGACTTACATTGAAAGGAACACGATGAAAAGACCGCACCAGAGCGCCAGTAATTATACAGATCAAAGCTACAGCTTACTCGTTTTCAGAATGGTTACCGACAAACAAGCCGCAGATCTGTAAAGTAGGCTATATTTCACTTGGAGGACACAATTAGCTTCCATTCTCATTATGCCCATATTAGGGATACGACGTCAGTTTCGTTAATCATCGGACTTTAATGGAAACACGAAGCTGCTTGTCGTCAGAATTCGGCTCTTTACGTTTTAACTTCGTTTATGAGCGGCAGAACTGAAAAAAGAAGTTTAGGCCTACTTAATACGAAAAATAAACGCTGGAAGAAACGAAATTACAAGTAGAATGGCGAAACGCGATGGGCGCTAGTACCGCTATTGAAAATTGAGGAAACATCGTAAACATCATAAAACTAAACATCGTAATTCAAAATTACTTCGTAAATCGAAAATAATGGAAATCGAAATCGAAACCGAAAGATGAAATTACTTCAGAGTATCGTTTTGCGGAGAGAACATTCAAATATTCTCAAACCGAATCCCACTCGTGCTTTCACGAAATCGATAATTTGTGTGTTTTAGCCGCTCAACTCCTTTCGAGAAATTAAATCTGAAAAGGAGTTTCGCGCTAAAACTCGTAAATTTCGTAGAAGCTCTCGGGGGAAATTATAGCTGAAAGTACACTCACTGTAGGTTGAACCAAGATATCTACGTTTTACCCCAATACACAGCCGCCTTACTCCAACAACTACTTTTTGAATTTCGGCGATACCCTTCCACGCACTTTGTAGACGAGAGGGAAAAAAATGTTAAAGAAGTAGATAATTTGTGTTTTTCAGCACTCAACTCCTTCAATTTCCAGCAAATTTAAATCTGGAAAGGAGTTTCGTGCTAAAACACACAAATTATCGATTTCATACAAGCGCTCGGAGTGGTAGTATAGCCGAAAGTACACTCGCTGCAGGTTGAACCAAGATTTCTAAGTTTTACCACAATACACAGCAGCCTTATATACTCCAACAACTACTTTTTGAATTTCGGTGATTTCCTTCCACGCATTTTTGTGGACGGAGAGGAAAAAATGTTAATGGAGTCGATTACCGCAAGCCGGTTGATAGTTGAAATACGGAACTTGGTCGGCAGGCAAGGCAGAGCTCATTTTTTTCTCCCTATCGATGACATCTTTGTGTCAAATTGACTTTTGCATATTCATGTTCGGGGCGCAATAATTTGATGCTAACGGTAATTATGATAATAGAAATCCATTTATATTCCAATGAAGGGCTTGTTTCAAGGAATAAAAAGAGCAGTTGGTAAAGCATCGAGTCGACGGGGGGTTTCGAATTGAAAGAGCAGATGTGGTAGGCCCCATCTGGCTTCGAGCCTCTTTGAATTTGGTCGAGCTCTGCCTTCGGAACGGTGTAAGGTGACTCGCTGTTAAGGTGATTTTCAAGTTTTCGAACTATAGTCGGCTTGTTTGTTGAGAACTGATCATTAAAACGAGACTACGAGATCGAAATTAATACCGGTTTTGTGGTGACCTATACATCTGAGAAAGAACGAGCAAAACGTTTGATCATTTTAAACTGTTGTATTGCAAGAAGTAACTTTATAGAAGCAGTAACGTAGACAAACATAAAGTTGCATGACACTCTGGACATGAAGTGCACATACACTGTGCACCTTTTTACTGTCAGTGCACTGATGAACGTCTGGTCATAGTATCGGACTGGCCAGGAGAGCTACACAAGGCTTAAAAATAATCTCAGAAAGAAGGCGAAGGCATCGGTATATACGGATGGGGAATCGAACCAATGCTTTAGTATTGTTAGTCAGTACTATGGTTCATCAATAGTTTCGGTTCGGCAAGGACACCCCCCCCCCTCCGTAAACGGACAATGGTATATGCTGCACACCGCATCAAGGAAAGCCAGGGCCGGACTGGGTGCTAAGGAAATAGATCCAGAAGGCCCCTAGGGGCGTACTGGAGTATGCAATCAGCACTGGTCAAAGTTGGTGGCGTGGTCCCTAAAGGGTCCCCTCCAGCCGCTGGAGGCAATTTTTTTGAAAATCTTGGACGTAATTCATCGATTTTGACACAGTTTGACGTCACATTAAGAGAAGAGAGAGGGAGCTTTTCAGGTTGGCGGAGCGCCCTGGGTGGGGATCCCCGTAAAGCCACGCAGCACCTGTAGTACGTGGAGAACTTTATGCGTTTAACATCTCTTTCAACAATTTAATTATCCCATGATGGGAGAGACATTCCTGATAAAAAAAAAAGAATCTTGTAGACATTTCTTATGTAACTTCTATGCATCTAGATAGTCGACGCTCATTATGATTACAATTAAAAACAAATAAATGCATACAGTAAAAATAATAAGATTTTAAAGAATAAAATGAGATCGTAGGCACGTAGTGCTGAATCATTCTAGAACAAACGTAATTAAAAATGCAATAAGATTGAAAAAACTAAACATGATACAAATCAATATCTGGGACTAAATCTATTATCGCAGATTTCATAACAATAAGCAACGGAAAGCGTGTTTTATGAATTTTTAGCTGCACAGCGTTGATAGTAAATCTATAAAGCTAACAAAGACACCTGACGAGAGTATCACTACACATCATGGCTGACATTTACTCAATCGAGCAGCAAGTTTGGAGTGTTGGCAAATTAATGAAATAAAGTCAATAATCGCCATGCTCCGAGCATACGCCAAACAATTTGGAGTCAAACTACAGAAAACTCCGTCCTGACCAACCATCCAGAGAATATTGTTCAAATGGAAAGCGTCTGGATCCATTACAAAGAACAAACGAAACCGAACCTTAACGCCTTATCTCTTGCCTCACTGTCAACATCTGGCCACCAAGACGCTCTGACCTCAATCCCTGCGACTACTTTTCGTGGGGATAACTTAAAGGCCGTTTGTATCATCCCAAACCAAGCACTACAGACGAACTGAAGGCTAACATTCAACACAAAATCAACAAATTACGGTTTTAATATTGCAAAAGGAAATGGATAATTTCCTAAGTCGAATAAGGCAGCGTCGCAAACAGCATACATGGCGGCCATCGGGAGCGTATTTTAATTAGCAGTCTCCGTAGTCGTTAATGAATAATGTACCCACGAAAACTTCACATATGTACCTTTAATCTAAGCTATTGTACACTGTAATCCGTATATTATTAAAGTTTACCTACAACAGCAAAATGTGCACGTCGTAAATGTGTCATACTGTATAAAATAATACTTATTTAATAATAATTAATTTTCTAATTCTTCATTTGATTTGGTCAAGGCTAGTCAGAATATACAGCAAGTTCAACAGGAGCTGGTTAAAAATTATTGGTACGTAAAAATTTTGATATCATGTTCCGTAACTTTATTTTATGGCAGAAATTTTGTATCTGAGGGACCCACCCCTCATAGTTGTTTTCTGTGGGCTTTTTTTTTAAAGTAACGTTTAATACAAATGTGTAGGATCGTATTACATCAAGTATCTTCTAAAATTTGTATAGATCTGTAATCGACGTACCGGAATTTACTTTCTGAAACCGATACTTTATAAATTATTGTGTGTTTTTAAAAATTTTAAATCTGGTTGTTAGGTACCCTGAAGTAAATCCATAAAGTTCAACTCCACCTGGTGGTCAAGGCAACAAAAACAATTCATTTTTTTGTTTTGTTTCTTTAACCCGAAAATAGGGGCAAAAATCTCTTTTTGTAATGAACGCCTTTGTATGTTACTTGAATTTCCAAGATTGTTCTATATTTTAACCAAGGTATTTTGGTTCAAATATAGGTAAAAGCCATCGATGGTTAAGTATTGAAGGGTTTTAGACATGTTGTGTGGCGTTGTCATGCTCATCTCTGTCATGTTATTTGTGTACCCCGGCGTAACATACGCCGTTCTGGCAAACAGCCACCTCCTCACCTTCCACC
>JAHWFP010007796.1:0-15380 GCA_023313725.1 Lithobius niger | reverse complement strand
GGGGGGGGGAGGGTGGTGGTCACATTATTTTTAGACCTTGAGTTGGGGGGGGGGAGTCCAGATTATTTTCAGAATCTCGAAGGGGGGGGGGGTCCGTCGAAAATTTGGTGGTAACATTTTCATTTCCTCCGGACCCGCCCCCAGCTATAATAATGACCAGTCCCATAGAACCCTGACCTCTTGCTTGCTAGTGCTGGTGAGAAATGAGGATGGGAGTTTTACGCTGCTATTTATACTGGTTTGCCCTGGTGAGAGAAATTGGAGAAACACAATTTTTGCAAAAAGGGGACACGTTCTTTCAGTGCGTATACAGTTTTCCGGCTTAATGAGATTATGCACATGAGGATTACGTTCGCCCATTACTTGAATATGCGACTCCTGTCTGGTCACCCTACCTTGTGCGTGATATTGATTTAATCGAGAAGGTGCAGAGGCGTTACACCAAGCGTCTTCCGGGATTCAGGGAGGTCGCGTATCGGGAACGCCTGGCAAAATTGAGCCTTTTTGAACTACGCAGAATAAAATTTGGCGTAATCCTTACGTTCAATATTATAAACCATCATTTTGCCGTTGACTTACCTTTTTTAAACCTGGTAACAAATTCTCTTGGTCATGCAAACTATTGATTCCTTCCACCAGGCTTGATTATCGTCGAACTTTTTTCTTGGTGCGGGTTGTGCCGATTTGGAATGCCCTGAGGATAGAAACTGTCAGTGCAAATACGGTTTCAGTAGGATGCTGGACTTCTCTCTTTGAGTACTTGAAGCGACCCCTACCTCCATAATAGCCACTCCCGCATTCGTGCTGCAAGCTTTTTTTTTTTTTAATTCCGTAGCGGTTTTAGGGCGCGTTTACGCAACGAGACCTTCTCGCTCGCTGAACGTTATTTGCCATGCAACCGTTATTTATTTACGATTAATTTCCCTTTTCTGTTAAATGAATGCGGTAATTATGCAACATATTACATGTATTATAAATAACAACACGGATAAAGAACAAAGTACAACAGTCATTTTAAACATTGCTACAACATTGTGGTCACTTCACGCTATTTCCAAAATTTGCTATTCTTTCTTTCTGTACAGCTTCTAGCAATGACCAAACGTCGGTAGACAAAAATAGCTTCTCGCAGCGAGAATTCAAAATCCAACATGGCGTCCATTTCGTGGCTATCGAATCGAAGGCAAAGCATCGAATGCCGGCATACAAAAAACATTCCGTCGTCTTGTACTGTAGTAAAAATTGTTTTCTTGTTGTCATTAATCGACGCTCAAATGTTGCATGCATCGTAAGCCGTGTCACGAGACACGAGGAGAAGATTTTCGTCTGCGTCGTTGCCATGGTTACTAATACGTATTGACAACTCGCCGCATACTCCGGTAAAGGCGAGAAGCAGCCATCAGATTTAGTATTGATCAAGTAAAAGCTAGTGAGCGAGAAAACTGTCGTTGGATAAACGCGCCCTATAGGGCTCGTTTACGCAACGACAAATTTCTCGCTCACTAGCTTTTACTTGGTTAATACTAAATCTGCTGACTGCTTCTCGCCTTTACCGAATAATGTGGCTTTCCAGTTGTCTATACGTAGTAACCATGGCAACAACGCGGACGCAAGTCTCCTCCTCGTGCCTCGCGACACGACGTAAGAAGCGTGCAACATGACAGCGTCGATTTATGACAACTAGAAAACAATTTTTACTGCTGTCCAAGACGACGGACAGATTTCTGTATGCCGATATTCGATGATTTGTCTTCGATTCGACAACCCCGAAATGGACGCCATGTTGGGTTTTGAATTCTCGCTGCAAGTAGCTATATGTTCTTCCGTCGTTTGAACACTGCTAGAAAATGTTTTTTTCGGCGACAATAGCAAATTTGGAAAATAGCGTGTAATGGCAACAATGTTGTACCAATGTTTAAAATGACTGTTGCACTTTGTTCTTTATCCGTGTTGTCATTTATAATACATTTAATTTGTTTTACATATTACCGCATTCATTTAACAGAAACGGGAAAATAATCGTAAATAAATAACGGTTGCCTAGCAAATAGCGTTCGGTGAGCGAGAAGGTCTCGTTGCATAAACGCGCCCTTAGAGGCCTCAAGCCCTTCCGTCTTCCGTCCACTTTCGGGGTGTTAAATTGGTAATTTTATTTTATTTTGCGTGAGAATGAAGAGAGTTTTAGAATTCTCGTGCTCAAGAATTTTATTTCACGAAAACCAGTGGCGTAACTAGGGTTTTGTAGTGATGGGGCAACAGTAGGCATTTAGCCGAATGGTATGGAGGGAGAACCGAATAAGAGCTGATGCATTTTTGCTATTTTCCGGCATTTTCTGACCTTGTAAAGTGCCGTTGGAAACATTTTTATAAAACCAGCTTTGCTGATTGCATTATACGCATAAAAAAATTTTGTAATGTAAATCATTCAATTTTTCATACTAGATACTTATTTTTTAAACACTGATACTTTTTGGGAATTTTAAGCAAAATATGGAGTTAGTAATTCTTACTGTTTATTTTTACTGATATTCGTATTTTTCCATTTGTTACCTGGTTACTTTAATGATTTAAAGGAGAAACAGTAGAAGTATAAATTAGCTAAGATGAAAGTTGCGTCTTTGACATTAAAATGCAGCCATCTAACGGTAAATAATTTTTCAGGCATGGAAAAAGTGACTTGGCCAATTTGCCGAATAAGCTTTCAAAATCTCACAGAGGGTGCGAATCGCCCCTTTGCTCTCCCCCCCCCCACCCACTACTTACGCCACTGACGAAAACAATGTAAAGCAAAGGTACATCTTTAGGGTTCCGGCATTATCACACAATATTCTCTTGTACACGACCACATTGTGCCAGAAAACTACACATTAAAAGAATATATCCCCATTTTACAAAAATTTTGTATCTCTAATTTCTCTCACCAGTCACCG
Organism: Lithobius niger; assembly: GCA_023313725.1. Classification (NCBI taxonomy): domain Eukaryota; kingdom Metazoa; phylum Arthropoda; class Chilopoda; order Lithobiomorpha; family Lithobiidae; genus Lithobius; species Lithobius niger. Next base: position 12,450 of record JAHWFP010007796.1, on the reverse strand, counting down.
GGGCAAACCAGTATAAATAGCAGAGCAAAAATTCTATCCTCACTTCTCACCTGCACTAGCAAGCAGGAGGTCTGGTTCCCTTACTGGCATTTTCTAATTCTAAATCCTTTCATTTATTAATTCGACGTGTTACACGTCGAATTAATGTGGCTGTTCCCAAAAAAAGGGTTAAAGGCAAATCGGGTCAGCCACATCTCCTCAAAAACCAGACACTTTTGCTCAATTATGATCCGAAGAACTTAAAGTTGAGGTGTGGGCGAGTTGTAGTGCAGAAGCTGAAAAGGTATTATGGTCTACAGAATAAAGTTTCGCGATTTGAAGTTGGCTAACCTCTAACGAGGTCTTTCAACGCGAAACCGTGAGCCATAGTACACGAAGTAATATGGCGTCAGCGTTACACGTGTGCTCTTCGCCAATTTTAGCAAAAAAATGGCAGTGGCGATGTTTTTTCAACTTGGGGAAATGTGGGTGGAGGGTTGGTTTTGTGACGGCATCGCTCAGACTATTTACATTAGTTAAAACGAAATTATATCATAATGTTAATTAGCATTACAGGAAATTTTTATTGTTTTTATTATTTTCATTCACGTGCGACGAATTTTTACGTTTTTATGGATTTTAAGGTGTTTACTTGACTTGGCTTTTCAGCCGTACCTTTTATCTTTTATTGCTTGATAACGAAGCGCGGTTTGATTCGAAACGTCGCAAATTGTGTCTCTTATGTGCACTAAACTGGCGTTCTGGTTTTGATCGTTACCCACAGAATGGTTTTCCTGCACTGTGGCAGGTTTTCCAAAGGATGTTCGATTCTACATAATAGCGCCGATTTATTGTTTGGTCATAGAGCTATTCAACCGAAAAGCAGTTAATGTAGAAAGCACACATGAGCATAGTAGGCACGAAACATTATTAGCTGACCTCTACTGGTTCAAATAGTACAGGCTGACAGTACAGGTCAAACTAAAACTTAAGTGGATTGAACACCAGAGCAACATTGCAACAATTCAACAACAAAACTTTACGTATATTCTTGTTTACGTTTTGGCTACGTTTCCCGTACTAAATATCAAGCAAGCTCATTTTGTAACCGGCTATTTTCCTTAGTAGTTACAATTTTAGTCTTCTATACGACCGAAACAGCTTGGAAGACTCCACCAACGACTTTGTCCGTTCGTCCATCCGTCGCCTTTTTCGGTGTAGTCAAATGGGCTGTTTAATAAAAAAAAAACACGGTAAATTAAAACATCGCTGCCTCCTTATAGCTAATAGACTTCCTCGACGAAACTCAATGAATAATAACATTTCATCATCGCATTTAACCACTACAGGAAGACGCGCAACCGTAAAAAAAAAGGTGTTCGTTAACGACATACATTATCTTCACTAAATAAAATCGACACCATTTTGTATGAATGAATATAGGCCTACTAACCAACCCTATTCTCCAATAACTACTACTTACAGAATTAGAACAGCAAGGAAAAAAATTAGGCTTAAAAGGTGAAAATTAGGCCTAAAATCATGTTGTGGCAACGTGATGTCTCGACACCGTGTTGCATGGATGACTAGGCCTACTCTCGAACCCAATTCTCTGTTAGCTGCTACTTACCAAATTAGAATGGCACGAACAAATTAGGCGTATAAAAGCCGACAATTATGCCTAAAATCTAAATCTATACGCCACGAAGATAACACATACTTAACCGGCAAGTGTTATAGTCATTACTTTTTGTTTATGTAATCATAGCGATCGCTGTTGCAGTGCGGGATCGTAGAGGTGAGCGCCTCAACACTTTCGTTGAAAAAGTGGCAGGAGTGTACAGAAGACCGGTTGCGACCCGCTGCAGCCGTTTGTTTGTTTGCGAGTTTTGCATTGGTTCAAGTCTGTAACAACTTTGTAACAAGACCACATTTTATTGACTTAGTACGACGAAGAAAAATAAACACAGAAGTAACTTTATTACGAGCTCAGATGGATTTGTGAATAAATATTGTTATGTTTTCGCAAACGACATAAGGGACGCTTGCACGATACATGACCCGCGGACACCAATTTATCTCCTGATCCTTACCCGTTGGGGGTATTGGGTTTGTTTTGTTATTGGATGATTGCTTGTCGACTGTTTGTATTGCAATCCATAAAAAAGTATGGGTTTCCTGCTCTGCCCGAAGCATAACATATATAGAGCAATCATATAACAACGTTTGATCGCCATGGTGCGACGGGATGTCATTTTTTTTATAGGTAGATTGCGCCAACGTTTAACTGCGGTTAAGGATTTTTAGGGTGAGTGTGTGGTTGGAGGTATAGGTACGACTTACCCCATAATAAGATAAATACATAGCGAGAAGGAGGACGTATGATCATTTTTTATATTTTCTTTTATCGTAGCTTGATATCAAATCCGTTACTAAGGAAACGCATTGAGTGCCGTGGGCTTGTCCGTTCGTTAGGTGAGGCCGCCGTGATATACCTATTTCCTAGAAAAGAAACAGAAATAATAACAGTAAAAACCAAATGGAAGGAAGAAGAAAAAAGAGAAAGAAAGAGAACGAACGAAACAGGAAACGCAATTGTGGTCGTAACTTGATTAATAATATCATAACGGCAGGTCGTATATGAAGCCACTTCCGTCGCACTTTTGTTTGCTGGGACCGACCGACGGGTATTGACAAACCGAACCCAAATGGGAAAAGGCTGGACCACCCTGCTGACTTGTTCGTCATAATTTTAATGATTCGTTTATGGTTGTTGAAGGAGGTGGTGCTGGGGGGGGGGGGGGAGGCAGGATTAACAGTCATTCCCCACACTGGTAACAAATGATGAATTTACTTAGGTTTTGTCGAGCGGGTCTCCGGAGACTAAATACATGATTTACAAATCGGAAAACGACTGAAATATTGGTGTTCTACGCTACATCGACAATCAAACATAACATAAACTTTAAAAAAGAGTTAAATGTCGTTCAATTTTAAACATGCTGGATATTTGAGGGAGATTGCCACCAAATGAAATCTAATTCTGTTTAACCCTAATTTTCAACAGGCGAAGGGATACACAAACAAAATTTTTTTTTACAGAACAAACAAGCCAAGTTGGTGCGCCCACGTGCACCAGACAGCAAGCGGTAAAGTTAAGCCTAACGACATTACGGGCGCATTTTTCTATATATCGAACGTTTTGAAACACAGATTTTGAATTGCTAGATGGGCGCCATCGAGTGACAGTGATCTTGCCGTAATCTTGACCGTTGCCCCCTGGTGCACGTAGACGCACCAAATTTACATTCAATAATTAAGGAGGCACTTGGCTTGTTGGTTGTATAAAAAGAAATTTCTTTGCGCATTCCTTCGCTTGTTAAAATCGAGTGCTGCATAGAACTAAATAATGACAGACGGAACTAGATACTGCAATCTGTCATTCGGGGAGTAGGCACCTTTAAGAGGCAATAAGACATGTAGTATGGAGAGACCCCAAATTAATTGATTAATGGGTTAATCTGAGGATTCGAACCGAAAAACTCCGATCTTAACAGGGGCAGAATAGGTCCAGGATTGGCCAGAATTGGCCAGAATAGGTTCCATAGCTGCTGAAGGAGTCTAGTAGCCTCTCACACTACCTGAACGGTAGGCCTGTTCTGCCAGGTACTTTACCACGGCCGCGTTTTTACAACGTCTATTTTGTTGGCTAATCTCAAAAAATGGAATTGTCCCGTAATGATACAGACTGAACAAAAATGATACAGACACAAAAATCACATTTTTAATTCCGTAAAGCCGTGTCCGTAATGTGTAATGCATTATATGTAATGCGGAAATTAACATTAAAAGCAACGAAACTAACTTGTACTTCATAGATAACTATGAAAGCTTTTATATTACCAGAGAGGAGACTTCAAGAGGAGGTGGACTCGTAGCTTTTATTAGAAAGGATATTGTTAACATTACCACACATTTTAAATGCGACATAAATGACGGCTTACGTATCGTTTTAAAGATGGAGGAACGAGAGTTTTTAATCTATGCTATATACAGACAGCCAAATACGAGTAAAAAAATATTTGTTGGGGAGCTGAAATCTCTTCTCGAAAAAGAAGATAAAAAAATGACTAATATAATTTTTCTTGGTGATATAAATATTGACATAATGAAAACAGCAAAACCAAAACAGGATAAAATGAATATTGAGAAGTACAAAAATCTATTAGCATCTCTCAGTTTTATTAATAAAATAAATTCACCAACTAGGCAAGAATTTGTTAGAAATAAATTATGTGAATCGTGCATTGATCATTTTTTTATAAGATCCACTTTCCACACCTCCACGGGTTTTGTGTAGGAAAATAAAATATCGGACCACTATCCAACTATCTTATGTGTCAATACACATGTTAAATCAGAAAATAAGCAAGAAAATAGCGATTTTTATACCTTTGACGATGCAAAAATTATTAAATTAATGAATGAACACGATTGGCGTTTTCTGGATAAAATAGAGGACATAAATGTAGCCTACAACAAAGTCCATGAAATAATTGATAACTTTTACAGTGAAAATAAACGTTCCAAAGCCAAACTGATTAGCACAAAAATCATTGTTAAGAAACCTTGGATTAATAAATTCATCATTGATAAAATAACACATAAAAATAACTTATGAAAAACAATCAGTAAGAAGAAGAATACCGACCCAGGATTATTAACCGAGTATAAAACTCTTAAAAATGAAGTAAGCAAACTAATTAAAGAGGCAAAGCAAAATCATTACCATAAACTCTTTGATCAAGCACGTTTTGATGCTAAAAAAATGTGGAATAATGTAGGTAAAATTCTTGGAAATAACAAACCTAATATTGACGAAGCACTGAACAAGGCTTTCTATGATAAAGGGAAGAATAAAGTAAGAAATGATTTTAATACTAATTTTGCTAATCAAGTTCCAAATTTGAAAAAAAGTTCCAAAATAGATTTGCTATTCTTAAACAAAGTTGTTCACAATCTACAGCAAATCATTTAAATGGCTTACATCAACCAAAAAAAGACGCCTAATAAAAATAACAGAAATACAATGGGAATTCTCCACGCATCGATTGAGGAGATCTGCTCTATTATTTCAAATATTAAAAACAAAAACTCTGCTGGAATTGACGGCTTCCAGCTGAAGCATCATAAAAGTAGCAAATCCAATTCTGCTATTTTGATCTCTAAGCTTGTAAATAAAATTATTGAAACTGAAACATGGCCTGAACGATTAAAATTTCAAATGCTTAGACCTATTTTTAAAAAGGGCTCTAGAGTGGATATGAACAATTACCGACCTATTTCCCTGCTGCCAGCAATAGACAAAATTATTGAGAAATTCTTTGCAAATAGAATCTCAAATTTTCTTGACAAAAATTCTTCTCTGTCAAACAGACAGTTTGGCTTTAGAAGCAATAGAGGCACTAGCGATGCTTTAAAAGCAATTAATGACATTGTTTCCCAAGCTCTGAACGACGGCAAACTAGCTGGTGCTATTCTAATAGACCTTCAAAAAGCATTCGATACTATTGACCATGGCATCCTTTTTTATAAATGCAAAAACGTAGGACTTCGTGGTAAAATCCTCAATATTCTTAAAAGCTACATGGGTGATCGTCAAGTATGCACCAGAATTAACAACGAAAATAGCAAATTTTTAAAAGTTGAACAAGGGGTACCACAAGGTTCAGTTCTTGGTCCCCTACTGTTTCTTATTTACATAAATGACATCCCAGAATTTGTTGAAAATTGCGAAATTTTTCTCTTTGCTGATGATATTTTTTTACTTGCTATTGACCAGGATATTGAGAATATGATCTACAAATTGCAGCATGACTTTAATTCGCTGAATTCTTGGTTCGTATCTAATGAAGTTTTTATTAGTGAAAAGAAAACTCTTTGCATCACTGTAAAATCACCACATGCTCAAAAAGTTGTTGAGAAAAACATCTTTCTTCATATTAAATTTTGTACAAACAGTAACTGCATGAATACATGTAGAGTGATCAAAAGGGTAAGTGAAGCAACTTATCTGGGCTTCCAAATTGACTCACAGTGGACGTATAAAAAGCAGATTGAGAAACTCATTAAAAAACTCAGGAAACTTATGCCAAGTCTTTAGCATATAAGGTATCTCTTAAGCACAAAAAATAAAAAAATGATCTACTATGCGTGGATAGAGAGTCAAATTAGATATGGCATTGAAATTTTTGGCTTTGCCGCTGACTGCCACCTAAACCGACTACAAAAATTACAAAACAGAATTATAAAAATTTTGTTCAATGAATATGGAAATTTAAAAACTAAGGAGGTTTATAGGAAAACTGGAATTCTTAAAAACAGCTGAGAGATTTTATAGTTGTTCTAAAAAATTATTTTAATGATGAATATAAAATCAGTTCCAACACCAAAAATGCTTACTTGCGAAAAACAACATACCGATATGATGTGCCTTTTATGAGGAACCATTAGGGTAAAAGAACCAACAGCTACAGAATCCCTTACATCTTCAATGAAATCCCATTGCAACTGCTTCAACTTAATAAAATATCAACCATTAGAAAGCATCTAACTGCTTACTTTTTAGACCAACAACTAATAGATTAGCCTTTTTCTTGGTTTATATAAAACGGCATTTTTAGCATGTATTTGTTTCTAATAATGTTTAATTTGTGTTCACGATATTATCTCTGATAGAGGTAGTTTGTTTCCCATAATGTTTCTGATTTTTTTTTAAAAGGGGGGGGGGGGGACTTTGTTCCTGATATGACCCTGATTTTGTTAATGTTTTTGATATTGTTAGCATTGTTAGCATTGTGCTGATTTTTAGTGGTGTTATCAGTTGCAAGTGTAATGTCTAACCATATGTTCCTGCCTTGCTTTCAAAATGTCTCACTACTTAAACACCATATTTCTGTTTTTTTTTCCCTCGCACAATGTCCTTGCATATTTTATGTTGTAATCCGGCACACAAGTTCTCGCAGAACTTCGGGCCGATTGCTGAATAAACCTATAACTTCTCTTCAATTTTTACTCATTACTTTGGGCCTTGTTGGGGGAGGACACTTGTCCTCTTTGTCCCCCCCCCCCCCCCGACACCCCTCCTTCCCATCTTTTCCTTCCCGGATGCCCACTGATCCATTCTTGTTAGTCTGTAATTAAGCATGACACTTTTAGATGTAATCCATTGTCTTTAAACTTGCAATCAAAACGCCCACTGGATTCGTGTCTGTTAACAATCGTGTTTCGCGTAGCTAAATGTTGTGTTCCTAATGGATTATTGTCGTTTAACGTAGAGTTGTTCTAATGACCCCGGGTCAAACCTGTTTCGAAAAGAAACTTTATTTTGTACTTAGTATATAGCCTTTCCCGTCATGAACAGCTTGCTTTTAAATCAGCTTTAAGAAGATCAGCTCATAAACAGGAGAAACATGCTAAAATTAAATAATTTACTGTATTTTATTTATTTAACTTCTAACTGTAAGCATTGTTTCGCTTAAAAGTACATACCCTCTCACTATTTTCAAGCATCCTGCTCGAAACAGATTTTGCGATATTTACTTAGGTTGTCGCAAGAATTGATGGGGTTGGAGAAGAGAATTTGTGACTGAAACGTTTTAGATTCATTCCTATTAGTTCCGTCTAAGTTTATAGAGTGCGCCATGAGTTTTAAGTGGGAATTTCTACTCAGTTATCAGCCTAAAATTAAACTAAACGAAACGAAACCAGCCTGTATTTAATTATTATTCAGTTTAGCTTAGTTGTAATTTAGTTTACTTTAGATTTGGGCTGGAAAATGAGTTAAAAATTACCTGATGGTGCGCGTGGCGCCCTCTGAAAACTCAGATGGAACTAATAAAATGAATGTAACACGTTGCAATACGGACTTTTTAGAGTTCCAAATTCTCGCGAGTGGAGAAATAATAAAATGAGTGCCTTTGCAACATTAACACACGTCTGAACTAATGTTGCAAACTGAGCCATACAGGAAAGCCAACCGGAAGAGGAATGCACCTTTATCTGTATAATTTGTCATTATATAATTAAGAAAAATTAGTAATTTAAAATAATAACTTATCGAATCAGGATCTTATTTTTAAAATTTCTTTTACAACTTTCATACATGTTCTCAAGGGAGTGAAAGTTTTTTTTTATATGAATTGTACTGCTCTTGTTCTATATTATTCACTATATTGTGCCGTTATGTGAAAGACGGTTGCAAGCGGGAAAAGGTGGGGGGGGGGGGGGGCATATAAATTCAGGGCTATAGCAGCAGATTGTTTTAATATTTTTTTTAAAACTTCTTATTCCACACTAATTAAAAAAAAAAATTAGTTAAAATATACAACTCATCAAATCCGAAAATTTTTTGTGTGACATCTTACTGCAATTTTGACTTCTTTATTTCTACGGGAAGGGCGGATTAATAAACAAACAAATAAACAATCTGTGTATTGTGTAAGGATCAGGACTATCGCTTACATAAAATTGCTTGTAACACTTTAGTTAAAGCATCGCGCTGGTCGTGCTGCAGACATGCGCCACGAAGCTTCCATATTGCAGGAGAACACAGTGGCGTAAAGTGGGTTTTGTACTGAGGGGGCAATACTAGGTATATTTAGCCGAATGGTGTAGAGGGAGAACCGAATACGAGCCCCGGAAGCTGATGCATTTTTCGCTATTTTCCGGCATTTTCTCTCCATGTAAAGTGCCGTTGGAAACATTTTTATAAAACCAGTTTTGATGACTACATTATATGCAATCTTTCAGATTTTCATTCTAGATACTTATTTTTTAAACACTGATACTTTGTTAGATATGTTGGGAATTTTAAGCAAAATATGGAGTTAGTAATTCTTACTGTTTATCTTTACTGATTTTCGTATTTCTCCATTTGTTACCTGGTTATTTTAGTGATTTAAAGGAGAAACAGTAGAACTATAAATTCGCTAAGATGAAAGTTGCGTCTTTGACCTCAAAATGCCGCCATCAGACGGTAAATAACTTTTCAGCTATAGAAAAATGACTTGGCCAATTTGCAGAATAAGCTTTCAAAATCTCACAGAGGGGGCGAATTGCGCCTTTGCCCCCCTCCCCCCCACCCCCCACTAGTTACGCCACTGGGAGAACATAAAGAGAATAAGAATGACAAGTAACAAATAGCACTACGCTCTGCGTAACGGGAACAGGAACAGAGACGCATAACAAAAAATTCATTTGTATGTTCGTTCGCTTGTTGAAACTAGAGGGGCTAAACAGAACTAGGTAGTGGTAAAGGGCTATAGATGCTGCAGCCAGTCAATTGGTGGCAATCCCCCTTTAAGCATAATCGAAAAAAAGGTAAAAAAAAAAGGAAACAATTTTAGTGTAAGATATTACCAAAGGAGGCATTTTTTTCCTGACCCTTTGTGCCAGGGTGGCTTGTTGAGTACTACATCACTTTCGGGTAGTGAAAGGCCTTAGATGTGATGCGATCTTACGATCCTTAAGAATTTCTTATTGGAATTACGCAGCAAAATTGTCTCTCTCGTCTTTTGGCGCTATGGTCCCGACTGGGATCTTCTCAAACTTCTCCGCCGTATAGTCTGGAAGAGTCTGAAAAAAAGGGGGGGGGGGGGGGGAATACAAAAAATTAATAATTATATTGCAGTGACGAGCTCAGATCGATACTGTGAATCTGAAACAGCATTTTTTGTTTTAATGTTTTTTGTGTGTGTTTCCTGCGAAAAATACCGAAAGGGCATCCAAAACAAAGAAGGTGGGGTGGGGAGGGGGAAAACGTTGTCCAAGTACCTCAATCTGGATGGACGCCCCTGCGCCCCTTGTCATCCACTGTTTTCATAACAAGCTTTCACAACGAGAGGAATGAAAAATTTCTAATGATACCAATATTTATGGATGAATAGTCACTTCAGAACTACCGATTCATTCAGTTTTAACTAAGTTTTGGACGCTGAATTTAGGGGTGAAAATCATTTGTCTCTAACTCATTTGTACCGTACCGGAGTTGGAAAAAAGACGACGGACGGACGGCGAAAGTCGTTGCTTAATCTTCCCAGCTTTCGCTGTACAGAATACTAAAGGCCAAACCAGACTGACTGCTCGCGACTGCAACACGACGCGGGATGGTGTAAGAAAGACACCAAAATCAGTCGACCAACCCAACACCCAACCACACGATTGCAGCAATTCTGACCTTGTAGGCCCGTAGTAATGCGTCGCTTCGCACGAAATTTACTTCAGTCTGGTCAGGGCCCTACTACAGTACCGTACCAGTCGGATTTTGGATAATAAATAGCGTACCGTGACTGGGGTGGGCAATATGGTCCCCGAAAACGCCGCTTAAGCGATTGGTTTATTCGTTGCCGTCTTCTGTCAACTGAGGGCGACACCGACCATACGAACGTGTTGCTTTTTTTTTTTGGCAAGCGCAGAAAAACTGACTTACCTGTGGCTGAGTGATATCTTAAATGTTTTTACAGATAATACAAATTTGCCACGAAAATCAACGTAAAAATAAAAATTAATTTGAAAACCGTCACTAGCTGCCAATAGATGTCGCGCCGCTTCGTACGAAAGATGCTTCCTCGAGGAACAGACCTCAAAGAAATGAACCAGTCGTGGCAGCCATTTTGCCTACCCCCTAATATCGTTGTAGGTTGGGCCAGATAGTTTACTGACCATGGTCTGATTAGGGTTTTAAAGGGAGTGATTAATTACAATGACGCACCATTTATGGGTGCAAACGTACTTTAATTACAAGTGGTTTTCAGCGACGCGTGTATACTAGTGCCCACCCTACCACTGTCTATCTATCATAGTTTTCTTTCCATCGTTCTCTTATCACACCGTTAGGCCTAAAACTGTTAGCAATGATGGCCGTACGGTGGCAGGCGCAGCGGCCGGCCTTGTGTCCTCAGTACAACCCGACACTGCAAACAAATATTGATCCACCAATCAGTCACGAGTCATTGAAATGCTAAATGATCAATTCCAGTCATTTTTGACGGCGGGAATTCTGAGAACCCATCCGATCCATCATCGCGGAAACAGACAGCAAACGACAACTGGTCCATGAATAATGGCCCATTTCAACGGACGATAGGGGGGAAAAAACAAGATGGCCGATCCAAAATGGAGGAACAGCTGTCACGAGCGTGCTCGTGTTTCTGATGAATGAAAAGGAATCTTACACCACAGAGAGAATACAAAAGAAAAGCAAAGGATAAACAGCTATCTCACTACGAAGCGATGGACAGATCGCTACTATTCCGATTTCGGTGTTGTGTGAGACATGTGCATACATCTTACAAAATTAAGAGATGTTGTGCGTGATTTTTAGAGTTAAGGATGAGACGACGTCACGTTTAAAATCGATGAGAAATCAAAAATGAACTCGTTTGACATTTAAGGACGCCTTTTCACCTTTTCAACGTTTGTATTGCAGCACCGTAGAATATTTTAGCAATACAAAGAAAATAGCGGTACATTAAAAAAAAAGAACAACACTATTCTGGGAGTTTCAACACACAATCTCCCAATTTCATAACTAAAACGAGATCACGCGACGTACATCAGCGTATTGAATGGCGGAGAATCTGGAACGTGGATGCTGTGTTTAGAATATGGACAATTAACGCTATCGAAATGATGAACAGGCGCCTTTAAGACAAGTTTTAACTGAACTAATGTCAGATCAGGAAAGGAACACGAACAAACTATTTCATTAAGGTTTAGATAAGACAATATTCCTGTAATGTTTAGTTACAGGAAAAAGAAGCCAAAAGCACACAAAGTCGCCACAACCCGACGTTTCGAGCTGACTCCGGCTCATTATCAACGGAATAAAAAAAAACGCAATACACTTATTGTGTGCGAGGCATATCTTTTTGAGCGGCTACATCTTCCTGGAGCGGGTGGCTTTAATCGATGGCCGCCACTGTTTTTTTGTAACCATCTTGGATATCAACAAGGCACTCTGCTACCAAAAACGTACAATCGATTGTGTATGTTCGTTCTGCGGTGAACTCAAGATAGGCCGCGGGCACTATAAATTGAACTAACGTGCAAACAGAGGGCTGAATGCAGGCAAAACTGACTAAGTCAGAGCAACAATTCAAACAATTTTTAAAAAGAATAATTAAAAAAAAACTTACAAAAAAAATTAAAAGTAGGAAGGGGAGAGTGACCTATTTGCTGAAAGCATAATAAGTGGATGCCATTGAGTGTGGTCAGGGTTTTATTTACTCTCCACTGCAATGCCAGACAGGTATTTCAGTGGCACTCTGGTGTAGGGATTGGCGTTAAAGTAATTTTGACTGTACGATTATTTTGCAATATCTTGCTATGCCATATTTGCGATACTTGCGACATTTCTCAATATGTATAGGCCAAGCTGTTTTAAGTTGGTCAATGGGTCATGGCAGCAGT
>JAHWFP010007795.1:0-24254 GCA_023313725.1 Lithobius niger | reverse complement strand
ACAGTATTTTATATCCTCTCCGTAACCACAAAATAATTTGACTTTTGTAAATGAATGTAAGGTAATGTGAGAAAATCGATATGCCCAAAGTTCGTTTTTCTGTGTGATCACATTAATTCGACGTGCGACACATCGAATAAAAAATTAGAAGTAAATAATTTTATTTGACCCTTATGTCACTACATGCAAACTGCTTATATAGATGACTGGGTCAAATTTGAACGGTGTTTTAGAGGTGAAAGAAGTCCATTAAGGGTAGGTGCCATCACACGTATTTGAATCGGGAACCTTCGATCATCACTGGAGGATGAGAAAAGGTCATAATCGGCCAGAACGGCTCCATAGCATTGGAGCAGCCTAGAAATGTCTCATACTACTATATTCTGCATCAGGAGGCAAGGACATTGCTAGGGTCTTCTTCCCAGTTGCCAATCACACCATTAACTTTTCTGCCACTCAGACAATTATAATGTAGTGTTCCTTTTAGTACATATGAAGGAGTGGTATGCTATGGAGTGAGTGAGTGTGCTACTTCTTAAATAGTAATTACAGTACAACAGTGCTGACAGCGGATACTGAAGGTTTTCTTCTTTTCTTCTTTAGGAAGAAATACAATTTTTCATCAAGGCCCTGGAGGAAGAATCCGTAAGACACAGTACCGGATTTCCGGTTGGCGCCATGGTGGAGAAGAGCGTTGGTAATGCAGTTTGTTCTCTCTTTATTGGACATCGATGTGAATACAACGATCCATGGCTGAATCGTCTCATCGAAGTGGTTGATACTCTTCAACAAACCTACCTTACTGATGTCAAATTTTACTTTTCTTGGCTGTCGAAGATACCAATCATATCAAATCTAGTTATTGACCACAAGCAGAGGTAAGCGGTTAGCATTTTGGCTTACAACTGGGAGATTACATTTAAAACTTGCCTCATCAGTTCGTCTTTAGAATTCATACTTGCGGAGGTTGGCTCGTTTACTCTTAACGTTGCTCTTCTGATAAAATTTGTAAACTCAGTCATCATGAGCACTCTCGAAGTAATCCAGCCATGTATAAGGCGTAAAATTGTATTTACTTCCGTTATTTATATTCAATGAACAGTGGCAACATCACGCTAACACATCCCAATGCTAAAAATGTAGTCGTTATATACGGTTAATCTGAAAACAGACTTCACCGTGGGTTAATTTTGAACACTTTCATGGGGTCTACACAACCCCCATTTCACCGAGTGACAGCTCCACCACGTGACATAATGACCCTTTTTCATAACTACACAACACAAATTCAACCAACTGAATCCATTGCAAAACCAGCGTATATACGGGCATTTCCAACTGGCGACAGTTTCCATACCAACACGAAGAAAAACATGTCGCAAGCAAAACCTAACCCGGCAAGTCCCGACGGTACAAAAGCTAGGCTACTAACACTTTGAAATTATACACCTAAACACTTACTGCTCAAGCCCATAGAGTATTTTATACTCTTAATTTTATTAAAACTATTAAACTATAAAATATACGACCTATACCTTAAACACAAAATTCGGTAACTGGGTTGTCGGTCATATATAAAAATTCTTTAATTCATTGTAATTCACACATGAAATTAACAAATAAATATTTTTAAAGACTCAAATTAGTCCACAAGTTAGCTTGATGCCACACCTTACCATTAAAACACTTATCCATGAGGGATTGGCGGTTAACTGGCAATATTTGCCCGTTTGTTCGAAACAGGGCAGTCCCGTGTTTTGGGGGTGGGAAAAAATCGCTCGCGCTTCGCTCTCCTGAGATTTCCCTACCCCCTCAACATTGGACTGCACATTTTTCGCAAACGAGCAATTATTGCTGGTTAACCGCGAAATCCCTCTTGGATATCTTTTTACATAATCCTAATCAGTACGTTTATTTATTATCCTCATTACTTTTATTTATTTATTTTCCTCAATAGTACCATATCCAAGGGTGACCAGGTCACAAGTGTTCCTCTTGTAAGGAGGGACCTGATATTTCCCTCCTTACAAGATGGCATACCAAGCGGCACAGATGTTGAAAACTCGTGGAGTCAGGTAATTATAGTGTCCGCGGCCTATCTTGAGTTCGCCGCGGAACGAACAAAGATAATCGATTGTACGTTTTTGGTAGCAGAGTGCCTTGTTGATATCCAATATGGTTACAAAAACAATGGCGGCTGTCGACTAAAGTCACCCACTCCAGGAAGATGTAGCCGCTCATAAAATACTTGCAGGACTCAAGATACGCCATGCACACAATAAACAATATTATTATTTTTTTTTTATATTTCAGAGCTTTAAAAAATGAGTTATGGGATCTCTGGAAGACAAAGATTGACGTATGTCGAAAGCTTGGTGACAACAATGGAGTAAATTTTCTTCATTCTTGGATAAGCGAACACCAGAGGAGACTTGAAAAGGATGATCCTTCCGCAGAACTATTTTCAGGTTGGTGTTTGTTTTTACCAATGAATAACACGTTTTTAAGCACCTCTACAAAACAGTGAACCATGAGCTTGTAATTGTAAGGACATTGAAATGTATGCAATGAGGTGAAGGCATACGTAGGTTAAGTCATTCCTAAGGCATGTGCCAAAAAAAAACATACAACTGACAAATTGTTGGGTAAGGTAAGGGGCAGTGCCTGGTAAAACTGCTAACTATTTATGTCAAACATGTCCTGGTGGTCATTACAGCCATAAGCGCGTTGCATCACAGATTGACGTATATGACGTCACCTTTACATGTGTTAGTGCAATCTACAATATCTTAAGTAGTACCAACTACGTGGAATCACAAACACCACAGTCACCCTACTAGAAAGGGGAGGAGTGCACCTTTAACTTACTTCTTCACAAGAATAAGATATAGATATCTATGTACAGATGAACACCTTTATATGTATTTTTCCCCCACGTATATCGTCACCATAAATGTTACTGCTATTTAAATAATTATAATCCATTATCTTTTTTAAGTTGGTTAGTAAATACTAACTACTTTGCCTCCCCACCCCCCGAAAATAAACATGGCACTACATAGAGCAGCGTCATGTGACGTCATATTGGCTACGAGACATCATTTGGAGGTAATAGCTACAAGGTGCACTAGATTAAAATGTAACGGAAAAAACGGTACTTCTAGTCAAGACAGTGCTTTGAGAGCGGGTTTCTTAGGCTTAAAAGAACGTTGTTTTCTCCAACAACAAAAATCGCGCGTTATAGGCTTAAGAAATCCAGTCTAATAGCATTGGCTTCAATGAGACGATCTTCCATTCTCCCTCCAGTGCTCCTTGCAGCTAACCAGTTACTGGATCCACCATAGAGTTATACACAATAATACTACGTCGTATCACTGCCATATAGGGAAAGACTTCACGAATACCCTGTGACAAGCCATTACATACGTAAATCATGAAACCAAGGCAGTGTTTAAGAACAAGTAGAAAACTTTTTCGGCTGCCTTTTACCCGACCTTAACATCTAAACTTTGATTTTACTAGTTAAGACATTGTGACGCCCTTCCATCTCGACCTGAGCAACGTTGCAGTGTAGGAGAAAACATCCCCCTGGAAAGTCTAGGAGATCCACTCCCCAAGTCACGGAAAGTTTGTAAATCTATGGGCATGGTGGGCAGGGTGTAGATGGTGTGTTGACGACGTTAGTGCAACCCGACCACTGCAGAGAGAATTGGAAGCAAAAGTGACGTATAACATGACGTATTTTCCAGAGACTCGCACAGCTTGAACGGGGACTTAACTGGTCTTTTCGTACACTTGCTAGATAAGGTAAAGTCCCGTTATCGGTGAAAAAGTATAGTATTAGGCAGTTGAGCAGTAACACAATCTCGCACCATCAATAAAGAATTGTGATCCCACATTCTGATTTTCTCAGAAACTGACGCAGTTTTTCCGGAACTAGGTGGTAATTTGATGGAAGTTGATTATAATAATGAACTTTGGGCAAGCTCTCGACTGTGTAACTGATCTGCGTGTCGACACCAAACTTCGCCTGTATTTAACCACAGCCACCTACAGTAAAGGCCGTATCATCTTTGCCTCCCACAATGCTCCGCAAAACGGCGAATCAAATAACGACGCAGCAAGTTTACCAAGTGGCGTCATCTGTTGACAGAATTTGGAACACTGGTGGGTTAGTTTGAAATTTCGCCGCTTGATGTAGAGATGGCAGCACCTAGCAAACTTGCGCTTCCTTCTATGTCAATGGTTGATTTTACTTGCCTAATTTGTCTTGATCTGATCCGGCTGTGATTTAACTCGAAAGCATACCGCTTCTTATCCTTAGAAATCTTGATTGCTTTTGCCCATCGTTGTTTATTAGCAGTTCTAGAGTATCTTGTGCACACAGGTTGGTATAGTTCATAGGTTATAGTGTGTTTATTAGGAGTTGGTTTTAAATGCCATAACTGAGCTTGTTCAACTTTGTCATTAACACTAGGAATCAACTGCGAAAAACGGCTTCTCACATTTCTACCTAAAAGCAATTTCGAAGGCATGATACCTGTGGTACAATGTGGAATGCTGCGAGCTTGGGTTAGAAAATCTAGTAAGGCGTTTTCACCAGACAGACCCGAGGATATACTTGCTTTTAGTGAACCCTTTAAACTTTTCACTAAATTTTCCGCACTGCCATTACTGCAAGGGTGGTATGGATATTTCTATTATGCCCCATGCTAATGGTTTAGGTGAAGATAACTGCGAGCAAGAAAAAAGAAGGCTACTGTTAAAACTGATTTAGATTTAGGGCAGGGATCCAGTATTTGGACTCGTCCTTCCAGTCGTTAGTTCTACTGTCCTCCATCGTGAGTGTTGTAAGCCCATTTTCGTGCGAGTGTTTGTTAAGCCCCCAGGACTTGTTTTCTGTGCAACTTACACAACTTTCTTTGAAAAAAAATTACTGACCCGTGGCACCTGTTTTGACCAGGCAGGTGATGGACTTAACTATACTGGAAGCGAAGGTTACGTGGACATGTTTCAGACTTTATTGTACTCAGCAAAACACCAAGCACAAATTCAAATTCACTGTATAAAAGTGCAGTCCTCTTCATGAGCCTCTTCAAGTACCGAAAAGAAAGGGGGATACAATTCATATCCAGATTAAATTTACTTCCAATAGAGTGGAAATTCTCCATATTACGCTTACTTCCACACTCCAGATGAGCAAATGAGCAAGCGGATTCTGCAGCAAAAGGGGCCCTTTCTGGCCCTCTCGGTAGGGATCTCAGGCTTGTTCCCTCGGACGCTTTTCCTACTCTGCGTCTGAGGTTACATGCTTTTTGGCAAGCCTCGTGGGATGGACAGGACGGCAATAAATTACGAGCTATTAAAGGCACTGTTGAGGAATGGCACTCGGCGTGTCGCCGCAGTCGCCATGAGGAGGTGGTGTTGGCCCGTTTGCGCATTGGTCACACTCGACTTACTCACTGTTTCCTTTTGCGGGGGGTTGACCCTCCTGAATGTTATTGGTGTCGGCGGCCACTTACGGTCCGGCACTTCCTTGTTGATTGTTGCCATCTTGATGGTTTTCGTCGTCGTTTCCATCTTCCGCATGACATTGTGCGTCAATTGGGCGATAAGTCTGTCCTCCTGTCCGGTGTTTTTCAATTTTTGCAGGAGGTACAGATGTATGACAAGATTGAGATTAGGGGTTTGAATAATATCTCTGTAATGTGTGGTGCAGTGGCAACCCGGACCACTGCACTGTGACTGAGGTTGGTGCTAATGACCAAGCTGTCGACACGCCATTAAGCCTAAATTCCCATCCCCCCCACACTCCAGATCTAGCAAATTTTCGAGGCTCTTCGAAGGTACGTTTATCTTCTGTACAGGGATCTTCCTCCCCTCAAGTGTCTAACCTAATTGGGGTCAATCCGAGAAAACAACTGAATGCAAAATGGAAACTGAGAGGTTGGGAAGTACGGCCTACTGACGACGAGAGGATTGGCAGTGACGAATGGCCTTCTAAATTTGGGAGGCTACGCACAGTGGCGATTTCAAACTCTGATGGCGATCGTGTTCACAACGAAGAATGTAAACAGAAGATAAACTTACCTTCGAACGAAGAGCCTGAAGAAGTCTGCAGGCTGCAGTCGAAAATTTGCTAGATAAGGACCTATCTGGAGTGTGGAAGTAAGCGTAATATGGAGAATTTCCACTCTATTGGAAGTAAATTTAATGCAGTGTTCCACAGTAATGAGCGTCAACGTTACGGACTTTTTTGTGATATCCAGATTAATTTTCCCAGGGTGCTAGGAACGTCGGCAGACGGCATATTGACGGGTCAGTCGTTGGATCGAACCGAGAAGCTCTTGGTTTGGAGTTGACGACACTAATCACTGAGTTGTACTTGGTTGCTTTGCTCCAGGTCCCGGACTACCCGAAAAGCTAGCTTTGCGCATTGGGACTTTCTTTGTTCGAAGGCAAGAAACAGTTATTTCCGTGTATTAAAGGATTAGTTCTGCACCGGCAAAAAATATAGGATTACGTCCTTTAAGATGGGCAGAGTTAAAGAAGCAGCCATAGATGAATATAAATGTTTCTTCTGTTTATAGCATTCTAGGTTTTATGCCTGTATGCATCGTGGATGCAGTGGAACTCAACTTACAATCAATAGGGCAGTGACATGACGTAGTATTATTGTATATAACTCTATGGTGGAGCCAGTTACAGGGTTAGCTGCAAGGTGCTCTGGTGGGGGAAAAGAAGAGCGTCTTACTGAAGCCAATGCTATTAGAGTGGATTTCTTAGGCCTAAAACGGGCGATTTTTGTCGATTTGTTGGCAGTAGCTGACATTTTTAAGCAAGTGGAATCTTTATTTTCCAATTACAACCTAAGCAGCATAAGGGATTGGAGAAAACAACGGTTTTTTAAGCCTACGAAATCCACTCTCAAAGCACTGGCTTGACTAGATATTATGCCGTTGTTTAACCCACCATTTCAATCTAGTGCCCCTTGCAGGTATCTCTCTTGTAGCCATATGACGTCACTTGACGCTGTTCTATAGAATCGCACCCACAATAATTAGCTTTTCAGATGTTTTGTGAAATATTTTTCAGTAAGTAACTTTTGCTTTCAGAATTCAACTTGCTTTGTAATGTCGACTTGTTGTGTCAAGCATCGTTCGAAACCACATCAACGACGCTGCAGTGGGCATTTTTGTTCATGCTGGAAAACCCGGAAATGCAAACCCGGCTGCAAGAAGAAATAGATGACGTCATTGGTCACGAGCGTGTGCCTCAATATGCTGATGCGAAGAATATGCCGTACATGAGAGCGTTTATTGCGGAAACTCATCGCAGAGGTTCGATTGTGCCCTTAGGAGTTTTCCACAGGTAAGACCTTAGTGTACATCGATGTTTGAGTAGGAGCTTAGGTACAGTTATTGATTACTTCCCAGGGGCGAGTTGCTCGTCAAACACGAACGTCGAATATGACGCGATTTTGACGTAATCGTTGACATGTTTGTACACGACGTGGCCAACGATTCCGTCAAAATCGCGTCATGTTTGGCGTTCGTGTTTGACGAGCAACTCGCCCCATGACTGCCAGCACTGGTACCCTACAACAGAGAGATGATGGTGAAAGGTGAAATAATGTCTTCGATCTCGAAAATTACTCATTACGCTCACTTTCAAAAACAGGATACTGTCAGTATTTTGCAAATTTTCGATTGTATTTCAACAATCTTCATCAGGCATGGTCAAGAAAATTGAGTCTTCTGGTTACATTTTTGTCTGCTTGCTTGAAAATAAAAGAACGTCCACGGCCTCCGATATTTACAAGGTAAGC
Source organism: Lithobius niger (assembly GCA_023313725.1). Lineage (NCBI taxonomy): Eukaryota > Metazoa > Arthropoda > Chilopoda > Lithobiomorpha > Lithobiidae > Lithobius > Lithobius niger. Next base: position 16,426 of record JAHWFP010007795.1, on the reverse strand, counting down.
ACAACAAGCGGCATGGTCACCTATATATACAACGCTGGATCCCATATTTACAATGTTACGTACAAATGGCGTGGTTCTCGTGGTTCTTTTCTTTTCAAGCAAGCAGACGAAAATGTAACCAGAAGACTCAATTTTCTTGACCTTACCTGATGAAGATTGTTGAAATACAATCGAAAATTTACAAGATACTGACAGTATCCTGTTTTGGAAAGTGAGCGTAATGAGTAATTTCCGAGATCGAAGTGATTCAACAGCTTTTCAAAGTAATTCAAGAAAGCCTAATGGTTTATTTTGTGAAATAATGTATAACTGCATTTGGTATTTGCACTTATCCGTAAAAATTTCGCCAGACAGAAGACATTTTCGTGCAAAGCTATGCGAAGCTATGCGTCCCTACAAGCTCAAAATTGCTACACTCAAGTAGTGAGTGTGGCGTTTCTTGACCGATTTTGATCTGTTTGGTAAACCATCCTGCGACGACATACAGCCACGAGCAGCCAGTGTGGTTTGGGCTTAAGAAGTAACAAATTGAGGTGATGCGGCTGAAAACAACTACAAAGCTAGGAAGTAGAAGCGGTTGCAGCAACTACTAGTCGCAACTGATCTTCTGTACACATCTCCCATTTCCGTCTCTTTTTCACCAAAAATATTGAGGCTCATACCTCTATCACGCACTGCGACAGCAGTCTCTACTATATAATCTGAAATAGTAACTATCGAAATCGCCGGTTAAGAATGTGTTCGATTCTAGGCCTAGTTTTAAATTTTAGGCGCAATCGTCAGCTTTTACGACCTAATTTTGACCTACCGTTGTAATTGGGTAAGTATCAGCTAACAGAGAATTGGGTTTGACAGTAAGCCAATTCCTTCATCAACACGGTGTCGAGTCCTCACGTTGTCATGGAAACGCGATTTTTTAGGCCTAATTTTCAGCTTTTAGACTGCATTTTTTACCTGCTGTTTTAATTTCGTAAGTAGTAGCTAACGGAGATCAAAAGTTACGTCTGTTCATTCACGCATCATGGTTTCCACACTTTGTGTCGTGAATGAAATCCTTATGGGTTTTTTTTCTACGGTTGCGTGTCTTCCTGTTGTAGTTAGATGCGACAATCAAGTGTTATTATTTAATTTAGTTAAGCTGACAGAACCTTTTAGGTACAAGGACGCCACGATGTTTTTATTTGCTGTGTTTCGTAAAGTCTACTTGACTACCACTGAAAAAGGCGAAGGACTACTAAAGAGATACGGAGCAAAGGATTGAACAGTAGTTAAAATTAGTGTTTTTGATTTTTGCTCTTGTGGTGACGTGTTCCCTTTACTGCAGCAAGATTGAAATTAATGCTATCTGTAGGTTTAAAAAATGATGTTTGTCATTACATACGTCAAATACCACGAATTACTGAAACGTAATGGATACAGCTAAAATTACAAAGGTGGAAATCTAATAAGAGCAATTAAATAAGTACAAAGGTACAGGCAGTGAAACTGAGGAACGGCCCAGGAAAAAAAAAAAAAAAAACTGAATACCGTACATGCAATTCATTATTGATTTAGCAAACGTTCACTAGCATCGCTTAAGAAATCTTATCCGCTCAACATTCTCATATGTGTTGCATTAACTAATATTAAATTTAGGACCAGTAACACCAAGGTGAAGCCTGAGTCACTAAACCATGTGCAATGGCTGTTTGCCGTGACGTCACCATGAGTTAGCCAATGACGAACGAGAACAACGGCTGTTTGGCCGTCTGATTGGACTCGCCCAGTCACGTGATATGCACGTCACAGCAGATAGCCATGGCGCATGGTATAATTCTACAGAAGTAGTAGTCCCAAAATGGAAACAATTTATTTTAGTAGCAATACGACCACCAACTACTATGACAAAAACTACAGTAATATCTTAGCTAAAGAGATGATAATATGATGGTTTAAAAACTACTTCACTGGTAGTTCAGCTCGTAAACTACACATTTAATCAAGTAAATAAACCATTAAGAGTTACTGTCGATTTCATAAGAATCATCACCATGATAATGGAATTCGACACACACAGGTAATTTTTTAGTTCGATGGTAAGGTTTTGAAAAGAACTAAAGAACTTATCCCAGGTTGGTTATAGCTTTGACACTTTGAGTGTATATATGTGTTGAACTTCTAACATTTCTATACGCAATACGCAATACGCAATACGTACGCCAACGCCATCTGCCGTCGCCATGCGTCAGTAGAGAAGGAATTGGGAAGGTGGGCACGGGGTAGGGGGGCGTGGGGGGGGGGGCACTTTTAACGTTAAGCCTTTTTTTCTCCAAACCTAATATAAGCCTAAACTTCCCCAATTTCAGTCTAAATTTCTTGCTACACCACTTTTTTATTACGACTCAAGGTGAAACATGTGTAAGCCGTGCAATGGCTAAGGCCGGGCCTGAAATTCTGCTGTTTTCGTTAGGTTTATACCACCACTTAGGCCTAACGTCGCCGTAACTTTTTCAAATTTCATAGGGGATGTATTTTGACCTTGCGAGTTCGTTTTTCGGGTATTTGGCATTAAGCCTATTTTTAGGCCTATTGTGTTTTTAGGCCTGTTTGAGTTTTAATATTCAGTAAACAATTTTTGCTCCTATTCAATCCGTTAACGCTAGGACCCGTTATTTATTACGAGATTTCAGTTAGTTGTAGTACATAACTATAGCCAGTTGCTGAACGTTTATCAGGTCAGTGGTCAGTGGTCACTCCAAAACTGAGTCATAAACCGAGAAGATAACAAGCGTTAGAGTTGGGATGTTATAAGAACGAATGGTGAAATCCAGCCCACATTACGGAGGAAAGGTGGAAAGCCCAGCATGGTAAATGAATTAGTGTTGCACCTTTTCCCTCAACCAGCTTTCTACCTGCCCACCCTAATGTGGGAGCAGAGTTGGTTTCTCCCATTCGGTCTTATAAAGGCCCAGCTCTACATGTTGCATATAAAAGTATTATTAGTTTTGTGGCTGTGGAGATATTGAGCCAATTTATATTTACGTAAGTGCAATAATACAATGAATAATACGATGGTTAAAAGTCTGTAAACTATCTAAACCTAATTTTATTTAAACAAAATGGTAGTCGTTTATTTGACAGTAGGCCAGAATGTGTTTTCAAGTCAGATGGAAAATAGAAGTGTGATTTTCTTCATTTTAGGCTTATGCGACCTTAGACTGAAATTTAGAGGTGCGGTTTTCTCACTCTCCCCCTGTGACTGACTGTATTATTTTCCAGCACTCTATAGAGTCCACGTACGTAATGGATTTCTGGATTCCTAAGAAGAGCATCATTATTCCAAATCAGTATGCAGTCCATCACGATCCAGCAGTATTTAAAGACCCGGAAATATTCGATCCAACTAGGTTTCTGGAGGATGGAAAGTATGTGAAGCATGAAAATGTTATTCCTTTCTCTATGGGTAAGCAACTGTTTTTAACAACTAACTTCTTACCATGTTGAAAACTTTTGTCGTTGACCCATAAATGATCCGTTGCAAACTAATCCCTGTAAATTGGAAAAATGAATCTGAAAAGGAGTGTCTTGCTAAAACCCATAATTAGGCTATCTGTTTTGTAAAAGCACTAGTGCTGTTATATAATTGATTCAAATTTTAAAAAAAGTAAATAATGTGAGTGTAATGCTACCGTTAGTTTCGTGTTAGGTTGGTATTGGTTTTATTTTTTTTATATTCGATTTTTTTGTAATTACAGGTAAACGTTTTTGTCCTGGAGAATTTGTGGCCGAGATGGAAATATTTCTGTACTTAACATCCTTGTTGCAGAATTACACTATAATTGCCCCAAGTGGCCTCAGCTTCGAGTTTGAACAAACAAACACCTCCGTCAATCATCCACGACCGTTCAACATGTGCGTAAAACGTCGTTAACTAACTAGAGAAAAAGGTAATTCAGTTTCTTACACCTAGTGACGGCTTGGTAGTGAGAAAGGAAGTAATGTATAGTTGTGGTTGTCAGAAGAAGTATAACGAGTTGAAGTAGGTTATTAAACAGTTTCTTCAATCGTCCATTCTTTCCCCAATTCTGATTGTGCAAACATGAGATACTTGCTTTCGTGATTGGGTATACAAAGCATAAGTAGTAAAACTCTATCTTAATACGTCACCGTAAGCTAAATTTGTATTGTGAGTGTAGGCTGTTCAGCCCCTGCACCCGTATTTAAGCTACTCCTAATCTGTTGGAAGGTTCGTTATTGGACAAAATCTCTTTTTATGGCTATAAAGGAATAAAACGTGTCAGGCTAATTAAGCTATTTTTTTTAGTAGTCTAAGTTCTTTTTCGTCCTTTTATTAGGATAAATACTATTACTAATTTGCTCAGTAGTCGAATTGACTTTAAAAGGAAAGGATGGAGGATGGGAACGTGTTAAGAACATATGGAGGGGAGACTTGCATTTGTGACTTCATGGGTGGGTGTAGGGCTCAATAGAGCAGGGCACAAAGAAATTTTACTGCTGCTTTCTAGGGGGTAGTAAATAGGACTTATTATTCACAAGTGACTAAAGCAGGATCGTTTTTGGTCTTCCAGCAAGGTAAAAATTTAGGACAGCTGATTAAAATTTTTTCCCCGCTAACTTTAGCCTAATGCTGTGATGTACGAGGTGAGCTGCAAAAGAAAAAGAAAAAATAGTTAGTAATTCAATCGAACACACAGAAAACAAATACGCGTTGCGTACTTGGCTACGCACCGAGTAACATGAAACGTGGTGGACGTGTACTCACCTATGACTTGAGATTAACGTGGCTACTAACTGTAAAAAAAAAAACCAAACGAGTGTTGCTCACATCAAATCTCTGCATTGCTCATGATTTTTATCATTGAAATCGCTAACTGGTTCAAAGATGTTAATTTTGGACAGCATTACAACCTTCTCCCTTGAAAAAAATAATTCTGATGGAGGGGGCCGCTGTCCCTTAAGATCGAATGATAGGTTTATTTTTTCGAAGTTAAAAGTGCTAAAGATAATAAAATAACTTAAAAAGCGTGATTTTAGCCTAAAGTAGAGTAGGTCAAAAGGGTGGATCTTAGCTATTCTGGTTGGGCCTTCTGAATTACCACCGCCCCTCTTCTAATGCCTGAATTAAAGGAGTTGGATCATGCGGCATACCATTTTTGGTGGAGCTTCACCACCAACAACAGGAGGCGAACAAAGACATGAACCCCTGGCTGAACAACAACATCCTCCCCCACCACCACCACCACCACCCTGAAATTATCCGATCCACTATGAGAACCGAGCGGTAAAAAATATTTTAACTTTAATTTTATTTTTACTGATATGTGCCTTGTTGCAACAGTTTAACAGGCTCTACGTAACTGAAAGAGACTTGACAATGGGGTCACTGGTTACAATACTATTTTCAAGCAGGAGTGCCAGAAATTGGGTTTCCTGGCATTCCACCTGACTACTTACTTGATCACCACCACCATCATCACAAGAACAGTGAAGCCTTTTTTTTAGTATTTTTGGACGTTGTGTATTTTTTAAAATTATCTATGTCTTTTTTTTGGGTGTTAAAAAACAGATAAAAAAGACATTGACAATAAAAAAAAGACAACGTAAATAGTCTCGTAACCCGTGACTACATTGTTAAATCCCTTTCAGTTGCGTAGAGCCTGGTAAATTGTTCCAACAAAGCACATATCAGTGTCAAGTGGGAGCGAAATAATCCCGAATGATATTCCTGCATTTAAAATAAAAATTAAAAAATGCCAAGTTTTTTTTTTTTAAAACAAAGTCAACATTAAAGTTTTCGCTTTAAATTAAGATTTTTTTTTTACTGCTCGGATCTGATGGTGGAATGGATCATTCCGTGCGGTGGCGATGGTGGAGAAGGCTGTTGTTATTCAGCCTTGGGCACAGCCATTTCTTGGTTAGCCTGCTTTTGTTGTTCGTGAAGCTCCACCAAAAACGGGTATACTACGTGATCCAACTCCTGGGATTCGGGTATTGGTGGAGGGGGTGGTGGTACTTCAGAAGGCCCAGACGGAATGGGGATCAATGGTGGCATTAGCTCTGTTAGAGATCATGCTAACAAGCCAGACTCACTGCCTGGCATTTTGTATCGCCTCACCTATTCGTGGCTCATTGTTCTTTTAACCAATAATGAGACAAATTTTCTACGTCCTTAAGAAACTTGAGATGTATACTGAAATGGTGGAAAAATTGGACTCTTACCGGTGATTGTGGATTGCACTTGTTATGTATCTCCTATACTCAGTCGTTGTCACTGAGAGATAGAAAAAACACGTCAAGTACCAGAGGGTAGATATGTTTTAAAACCTGATTTAGAGGAGGGAGATGGACATACATTCGTAGGGGGCCTATCATTCGAGCATCTTGTGTTTATTTTTCTTCCCATTGGCTAGGACTGGACATTGTTTGTGATAGAACCTATGATTTCTAGCTTTAGCCTCCAAACGTGTTTCCCCAAGCTGGCTGGATTAATAGCAGACACGTTACGGCAAGTACATCAGTTGTCTTTAAATATTCAACAAGGCAGCTGACAGGTGGGCATTTAATGCATTAACTGGCATGGTATGACACGTATTGGCACACCAAGTTGTCAGCACTGAGGAAGTATAGACGCCTTGTTAATCTTAACTAGCCTAGTGATTAAAGCAAGCAGAGCAGTTGTCTTTAAATATTAAACAAGGCAGGCAGCCAGGTGGGTTCTTTAATATATTAATGGACATGATACGTATTGGAACATTAAACTGTCAGCATCGGGTGATAATAGTTACTTGGTGAAAGCGTGACCACCATCAGGCAGAGAAAACGTGTGATACAGATGTGCTTGCAGAGCTGGCTTATGGTAATGGGCATGTGGCGAGGCATACACGGCTGTCAACTACATCTACCAATGCTATGACAGATGAGGAGGGGCAGCTACAGGAACAAACAAGGACAAATCATTTGCTGCCAAGATCTGCTGGCAAGGACCCATGGCCGGCGTATTATCGACATATAGTGTGATTATGGAAACGGGGAGGTGTCGTTTTCGTAAAGGAATTCTTTTCAGTTGACCTGCCACGACCAATACGGGATGTCTACCACAAAATAAAGAAGACATGCGAATGGCTAAAGAAGGGTGATGGTATGTTTTGCTTATTCATCGAAAATTGACCCCACATCATTTCGAATCTGGGATAAAACTAAGAGAGAGACTACAATTTTCCGTCCACGACCCGACCCTGTCAAGGCGTTAAATCGTGGATACTTGCTTTGAATTTGGTAACTTGCATTTTGATGTTTAAGCTGGGCACTACTGCTTACAGAAATTCTTATTGCTAGGAATAGGCAATTTTATGAACTCTTCCCTATGCTTGCTATAGACCAGGAGTTGCCTAGCTAAATGGATAGCAGCATCACTCAAGAACCCATTAATTCTAACTGGATGCGAAGCTACATAGCACCCCTAGTAAAATGAATAACCTTTTTTGAGTCTGAATTTCTGGGAAGAATTGGCTCGGCCATTAAGTTGGGCATTACAACTCCTAGCTGTTTACTTGTATACCTTAGTGCCACCGCTATCATCAAGGTTAAAGGAAGGGCCTAGATTTAGGGATCACTGTAGTTAAGACTGCACCGATTTTGAAGGGCCTGTGGACCGGTCAGTTCGATTGTTTCTTCCAGGACACTAATCAGCATGCCACTGGTTGAAACTCGAGTCTGATGGGTGCACTCTTAAATGGTTCCTCAGGGCTTACCCAAGAAACTGTGCTGATTGGCCACCTGCGCACAAAATCCCACAAAAAATTCTGCGAAACTTCTTACTCCCCATCAGCTTAACTCATTGCAGACTTCAGTTGTTCCTTTTAACCTGACAGATTACCTCATTTTTATTTCGACACTATTCCGGCCCGTTTGTGAAAATGCAAATCGGACTCTTAATTGGCCTGCGTCACCTGAGATGAAACCGAATCTTACTCACTTTCACCAATTCAAAAAGGTAAACTGGCGAGCCTTATTTTGTTCAATGGTGATAATTTTGTGAGCATCTTTTATTTTGGCTAAACTGTCATCAATTTTATTCAGTATTATAACCTCTTGCACTTTTCCTGACTAGTTGCAATTGAACGCTTAAAAGCATCAGCGTCAGATTAAAAACTATCGAATCTGAACTTTTACCATAAACATTACATTTGTATTATTTGTTTTTATTCTGCATTTCAGCCTGGTTTTCGAGAAATTCGTCTTGTCCAACACCAAATTCGAAGAGAGCAGAGCGAAAAAGTAGGCGGTTAAGGCAATAAAATTAGGAGGCCAACGCTACAACTGACATGGGCACATACTTTACAAAAAAGTCGAAATTTTCCGTCTGCTTTGCACCATTGTAAAGGACAGAACTGATCTGCTGAGCAACGTGTCCTAAAATGCTAATTTTGTAACATGTGCTCTCGGCAGTGGTGATGACCTTGAGAATGGTCACCATAGAGATGGAAAATCTGGAGTTTTTAGTAAAGTGTGTGCCCTCCTGAGTTGGAGTTCCTAAATTCATTTCGAAGAGAACTTTACTGGCTTCCATGTTGGAAAAGAGAAACGGTGTAAAATCCCGGCAAATTCTCAGTTTCATAAAAATTTGAGTAACTTTCAAAACGGACGCAACATGAAATTTCCCACTGTCTAGCATTATCAACGGTTGTAGCACAAAAATGGTGGAGCAACTACTAGACTGGGCTGAATGGCGAAATCTTCATTGACTTGTGCTATACTCGATGATTTGACTTTGTTATTTTCGGGCAAATCTGCATCGGGCTGATTTTGCCAATCATGTTCTTCATTTGGTTCATCCTCAAAAATCGCCATGACTACGTGGAACAAGAACGTAATCTGTGGCAACAGCAAGACGAAAATTCAAGAAATCCAACAACTTTTTCATAATTTCAAACAGCGAAGCAGATGGCGCGTCCGATTTTTTTTTTTTTAACGTGTTGCCATGAACAACGTATCGGTAACTAGCACCACCGCACTCGGCCAAAACATGATGCAGTATTGCTTTAATGAACACGCTCTAACATAAAGTTTTATGCATAAATCAAAACTTGAAGCAACATTAAAACGATATTGTTCGTTCACATCACCAAAATGAAACGAGAACTTTGTAACGGTTTGGTAAATTTAGATCGTCTTGCATCCAGCACTTTTTAAATGACAGTTATTTCTTGACTTTCAGTTTCGCTTTAACCCTCTCACTAGTAAACCTCAACCATCAGTGAACTTACCCCTAAATTTAAACAAAATATTGATTAGTGACGATGGAAATAAAATAAATCCAACTAAAGACTTGGAACTAATCCAACTAAAGACTTGGAACTTTGTACATGGCATGGCATCTAGTAAGAACTGGAATTTAATTTAACAAATGAAACTCGGTCGGTGTAATAACTTAGCTTCATATCGCAGGCTTACGTTGGAAAATTAACCACTTGTTTGATTCACAACCTTCACGTTTACAGAGTATACTCAAAAATTCTATCGCAACGATTTTATTAAAATAGTTTTTGTTTGCTTAAAAATCTATATTTTACTCCTCAAAATAACGATGTTGAATATTAACAACGTAGGAATTTTTAAAGTGCTTTTCACATTTTATTATGTTATTTTATTTTATTGGAGGATAGGGCCTGGTGAACCCCATGTTAACAAAATATTATCAATTGTTTTTTTGTAATATATAACCCGATGTTAAGATTTATGGTGTCTACATTGTAAGCCTATTGTTCATCATGACTCCTTTTACTGATAACTTAAAATGTGCACTAAAATTAAGCCTAACTATGCACCAGTTACCCCTTCCTTCCCACTACGTTACCCGATTCAACTCGAATGCCTGTCATTCAATTTTATTCAATTTCATGACACTTCATGACACTGTGCAGAGCATGTGGGACCAATTCTTTCCAGTCCCCAGCCTTTGCTATGACGCAATTCAATGCTTTTTTTCCAATTTTCAGACTCGACGTTTCGCATCAAAAACTCAACAATCAAGATGACGTCAGTCAAGGCCTCACCAATCCACAACATTCGATCAAAAGACTTAGCCTTCAGCTTGACGCTTAAATGCGCTTAAATGCACTCAATGTTTCAGCAATACAACTATGTCAAATTTCATGCCTTCAAATCTGAAATGAGAAAAACCAATGTGGCTGCTTGTGGCCTTTTGACTTCTGAATTGCTCCTGAAAATTCCCGCTCATTCTCATCCCACCATTCCGACCAACAAACATGTCCTCCTATTCAAAGGACCATTTCGACAATTTTAATTACAACAACCGTTACTCCCGACTGACACAATATCAACTCAACTTCACAATTCTCAAAGGGTTAGAAAATGCCTACAGCTCCTCAGACTTATTAATTTTTTTTTATTTCTATTTCAGCCGACTTTGGCCATTTTCTGCGCCAAACCTAACGCAAGCTTAACGTCACCCTAATGCGTGTAAGTCAGACAAGCCCATATCATTATTACATGTCATCCAAATCTGAACTATGCCTCATTTCATCTTGGCCCAGCTGTGACACGAACCCTTAGGTAATTTCCCCCAAGGCGTCCCCAAGTCCTTTCCTGTTCCCTTTTGTCTGATTCATCTGGACGTTAAGTGATCCTGGTGCGAAAATTTCCACACGAAATTGCATTACTCGAACAGTCCTGGGTAAATACCAAGTATGGCGACAATTTTATTCCGTTTGGTCGGTCAAGTTAATCGTTTCATCTACTAAACTGTAATGATAGGCCTATTTATATTTTTATGCTATGAATTTTTTAAAATTTCATGTATTTGAAATGTACTCGATGTCCATTTAGGACTTTCGGCCTTGAACTTTGTGCGTGTAATAATAAAGCATTATTAATATAGTAATTATTATTGTTATTTTTTACTAAAAAGCAAGTAAATTATTAGCAACCGATACGCATCCCTTGCAAAAATTTCAAAAGACATAATATAACATGTGGGTTTATTTTGTTTCTACTCACTTCAGAAATAGATTTACTTTGTCATTATTTTCCTTAAATATATTCTAAGAGTCATATACAGACAGGAATAATTCATTTATTTGTCATTTTGTACACATAACTATTACGGTCAGCAGCATTCCGTAACTTAAGCAGTGTTAGCTCTGTCAAATCCGACCGCCTGCAATGGTAGCACACGCCCTCTGGTGAAAATTGGTGGCATAAGTGAAGCAAAGAATGGGAGTTACCCAACCATTACGCATAGGACGCCGATAGAAAGGCCACGGTGCAATCCCCTAGAGTGCCAGTAAGCTACTGCGGTACTCCCTAAATGGAGGAACAGTCGAGGCATTATCTCTCTTTCCTATCCAACTCTTCATACTATGTATTATGGGTGAATAAAGCACACATTGTATGACGAGAGTGGAATACTCGTACCTCATTCTGTATATTCGGGCGCGTGTTGCATTGGAGAGGGACATACCACATCACTTAAACCCCAACTTAATGCACCTGGAAATATGATATATTTGATTAAATTGGGGGTTAGGTGATGCAGTGTGATCCTGCTCCAATGCGACAAGTACCCGATTATTCTGATTGAGTTACGAATATTCTACTATCACCATACTATACCACACGCCATGGCTGTTTGCTGTGACGTGCATATCACGTGAGTGGGCTAGCCAATCAGACGGCCAAACAGCCGTTGTTCTCGTTCGTCATTGGCTAACTCATGGTGACGTCACGGCAAACAGCCATTGCACATGGTTATGCTTTATTCGCCCCTAAAAGTTTGACGAGTTGGGCAGGAAAGAGAGTTTTGCCTCGATAAATAATAGATAGATAAGGCAAACTACATAATAGACCTGAAAATATGGTGTAAATTAATTAGTTGAGTTTACGCATCAGTAGAGTTAGTGGTAAATCAGTTTTAAGTTGGCCGTTCATAATGACAACCCTTTATCATTTCGGTAATAGACGGTATCAGTTCGTTGTCACTCTGTTTCACACGGTTCCATTTTTGTGACACAATGATAACGGTCTGTCACTCTATTATTTACGACGTGTCACTGTCAATCAGCTTATCATTTCAAGTATACACGTTGTCATAAATGATACATCACACGAGTGGTATATCCTTCATGACAACATGTATACGTACTGGTTTTTAAGTTGCGGCGAGATGCTGTTGTTGCATATTCGTTTGAAATCACTTTTCTTCCAGGCAAAATAAAACGGGCTCGACCTTTGAAGTAGGTTATGACACAAATGTTTGTGGAATTGCTGACGTGGCTTCTTGGAAAGTTATTTATCATTATTAGGAAGTAAAAACCTTTTCAGCAGCTGCAATTACAAACGAAACCAAATTCACAAACACATTTCATCTTAAAATCAAACTACTTATTGTGTGCGCGGCTAATCTAGATTCCTGCAATTATTTTATGATCGGCTATGTCTTCCTGGTGGGGCTGGCTTTAATCGACGGCCGCCATTGATTTTGGATATCAACAAGGCACTCTGCTACCAAAAACATACAATCGATGATTTGTGGTCGTTCTGGGGCGACCTCAAGATAGGCCGCGGACACTATGGGTACCTTAACATTCAATAGACTAGAACCCCATAGCTTTTGTTTGTTAGATTCTTGAAGCGAGTCCGGTTTTGAGTTTGTTAACATTCTATCTTGAAACAAACAAAAAAAACAAAAGCTGGAGTAAGAGCTGCGCAGTTCCAGGATTTTCGACAGGATGTCACAACACAACGAGATGATGCCAGTAACAAAACTACAACGGAGAAATGTAGTCAAAGCAAGCAACTAAAGTTTCCTCAACGTATCTTGAGGTCGCCCCAGAAAGACCACAAAATTTATAATCGATAAATTCTTGTAAGTTTTTGGGAGGAGAGTACCTTGTTGATATCCAAAATAGTTACAAAAACAATGGCGGCCGTCGATTAAAACCGGCCCACCAGGAAGACGTAGCCGATCGTAAAACACCGCATGACTCAAGATAAGCCGCGTACACAATAGTTTAATTTAATTTTCCCCGTTTCTATTAAATGAATGCGGTAATAGACAACAAATTAAATGTATTATAAATAACAACACGGATAAAGAACAAAGTGCAACAGTCATTTTAAACATTGCTACAACATTGTTGCCATTTCACGCTATTTCCAAAATTTGTTATTCTCGCTGAAAAAACAGCTTCTAGCAGTGATCAAACGACGGTAGAATAAATAGCTACTCGCAGCGAGAATTCAAAATCCAACATGGCGTCCATTTCGGGGTTGTCGAATCGAAGACAAATCATCGGATACCGGCATTCAGAAATCTGTCTGTCGTCTTGTACTGCAATAAAAATTGCTTTCTAGTTGACATAAATCGACGCTGTCGTGTTGCACACATCGTACGTCGTGTCGGGAGGCACGAGGAGATTTGCGTCCGCGTTGTTGCCATGGTTACGACGTATAAACAACTCGAAAGCCGCATTCTCGCGCAAAGGCGAGAACTAGCAAGCATGTTTAGTATTAACCAAGTAAAATCTAGTAAGCGAGAATATTGTCCTTGCATGAACGCGCCCTTAGCCTGCTTTTCTGCATGATTAAAATTAAAGGATTAGTGAAACTCGGTTAAATATTCAAAACGCGCAAAAAATACACAAATGGGTTCGCTCACTCAATCAGCGTTTATTAGCTAGCCAAAAATAAATCAGCGCACAGGTGGTGTTTGATGCATCGTTTGCACCATGGGGAGGGGGTGGTTTTATGAAACAGCCAGCGAAGCTGTCTGGAAATTCTAGTATGTTATAGTAACTGAACACCATAAAAGAAAAATAAGAGCCGAGGTGCTTTTAAATAAGAATACTTGATGAAAATGTTGTCAGTGTAGAGCAAATAAATACGAAGATGATAGCTGGACTTGGTCACTGCATTCAGAATTCAGAAGTTTATAAAAATATGCGTCGAAACATAAAAAAAAACAATAGAAAATCGATACGTATTCAGCATTGACAATACTCTCCTTAATGTACAAAGCTAAGTTGTTACAATATTCATAACAGAAAATTATGCAAATCTTCATGACAATCCATTAAAAGGGGCAAGAAGTAAATCATGAAAGGGGTAAAGAAAAATTACAGTATAGGTCACCCTTCGTCTCCCAGAATTAATACTCCTCCAGCAGCCAAACCATTCCATTCACCCACTCGTTTGCCTACAAGTTGGGAGTTGGGGAGAGGGTTGGAGGGGGGGGTGATGTATAATGGGTGAACCAGTTTGTCCTTTTTACGGTTTACTACTTACCTACTTTTTAGTGGTGTTTATTAATGTCTTGCATAATTTACTCGTATGAGTGTATAAATTGTGAAACTCAGCTTTATACATTTGAACTGAGTAGGAACTGTGGAGGGAGGTAAGTGAACAGGGTCGGACTGGGTGGGGCCCGGCCTCACTGGGAGTGTACTGCAGGGGCCTCGGGGTGCCACAGGGGAAGAAGGGGGAGGGGCAGGGGTGAGATGGGGGAAGTGGCACAACCGATTGTATTCGTAAGAAATCTGCGTGAAACGGTTTCCCAAAAAACTTAAGAGATGCAATTTCATCGAAATTATTTTCAATTTATAATCAGTACTGATGACTCTTGATTTCCACGGTCGTGGGTAGGGTCGGATTGGGCCGCCCGGGACCCCGAGAGACTCCACTATAGGGGCCTTGCTTAAAAATTGTTTCTTGAAAATTTTGAAACGAATTCGTATAAAATTGAGTCAAAAAATTCGTTTAAAAGTTCCTGGAACAAATTTCAAATTCATGCTGATTTCTTTAGAATATGCTAGCTTACTGGGCTCAGCACGGTCCCCCCCCCCAACACACACACACACACATATTACAGGAGGCCCTCTTTTAGTGTGTGTGTGGGGGGGGGGGCCGAGGCTGAGCCTGTAAGCAAGCACATTCTTAAAAAAAAATCAGCACGAATTTGAAACACGTTACAACAACATTTAAAACGCAATTTTTATACGCAGTTTTAGACGAATACGTTTCAAATTTTCAAGAAACATTTTTTTAAGCAAGGCAACCCCTATAGTGGGGGCCTTCCCGGGGTTTCCCGGATTCCCGGGAGGCCCAATCCGACACTGGGACTGAGGAGGGGAGGTGACAAAAATGGCTGAGTCAACTTTCATCTTCATATTTAGATGTTCGTAGTCTTAAACTTATAGTGTCCGCGGTCTATCTTGAGTTCGCCCCAGAACGACGCTGATAATCAGTTGTATGTTTTTGGTACCAGAGTGCCTTGTTGATATCCAAGATGGTTACAAAAACAATGGCGGCAGTCGATTAAAACCATCCCTTCCAGGAAGACATAGTCGCTCGTAAAACACCTGCAGGAGTCAAGATTGGACGCGTACACAATACGTTTGTTCTAGTACTGCAGAATTAATGCTGTTTCGAACTTTTGGATACAAAGTTAAAGAGAAATTCAACCGTGCTTAAAATACACAGTCCTAGTGTTATCCCCAGCCAGCCCCCAATATCACACAGAAGCTTCACAAGGGAATCGGACTGCTTGTTCAAATAGGACACAATAATACTTTGTCCGGCGGAGAGTACGATATGATGGAATGGGCTTTTTTGTGAGGAATCCCGAGTCTCATATATTCGTTTGCGACATGGCGGTAAACAATTGCAACCCTTTGATCCGCCGGCCAAAACAAACAGTTCCAGGTAAGTCAGATGGGAATGTTTTGCAGTTTTTGAAGTAACACATGTGGGTAGTGTAGAGTTGGGCATGTAGGGAAGGCTGGAATAAAAAAAAAAAACGGAATTAGCTCTCTGTTGCATGAATTCATTTCTGTTACTTTTTTTTAAAGGGCAATTACATCCATTTTGACATGCATGTTTGACTTTTGGATCACTTACACAATAACTAAACACAAGAATTGCGGTAAGAATATGTTACGTACGTCCGATATAACAATTTAATTACTGCATCACCAAAACACGACACGGAGGTCGCCATTGTTTTGCCGGAACGCGTAGAAATTAATGCCGACAGACGGATCTCTTCGATTTCGACTCGCAGCCGATTGAGTTAGCTGTATTGACTGTGAGGCGCTCACCGTCTGACGGCCTTAGCTGGCCACTACACTGCCGGCCATCTAAAGCCGCCAGACGCTTGAGCTCCTCACAGTCAATACAGCTATCTCAATCGGCTGCGAGTCGAAATCGAAAGGTGACATCTGTCGGCATTAATTTCTGAGCGTTCCAGCAAAACAATGGCGATCTCCGCGTAAACCAGTTCCTATGAGAATATAGTATTTACAGAACGGGAAACCAAATAGGCTTAATAATAACAACAATTTATGGGGTTTGGGAGGAGAATTTGTAACTTTAAAAAGTCCCTATTGAAACATGTTAGATCGGCCCCCCC
>JAHWFP010007793.1:18563-42328 GCA_023313725.1 Lithobius niger | reverse complement strand
GGGGCGTTGAGACTTATGGGAATTGTTGGCCTGAGACCCTCGGGATTTTGGCCAAAGAGTCGTCCAAGGTTTCGGCCAGGGGGCCTTACTGGATTTGGCCGTGGCGCCTATGTTGCCGGAAAGGGCTTTGAGATAATTTGGCCAGTGGAGCTTCGTAATGAACGAAAAGGCGCTGGGTATGGAGTTTGTCTGTGGAGCCAGGAGGGCCAGTTTCGGCCTAGGAGAGCAGTATGCTGGTGCTGTTGGGCATCGTTAAGTTATGGTCGGTTAATTAACCTATTCTGAGTATTGCATATCTACTTTTATTGCTAGTGAGGCCTTAGAGGTGTGTTTTTGGACGGTGCGTCCTGGAGGAGAGAAGGTTGGCTGGTTAGATCCTGAAATGGCAGTAGGCCTGGCGGGGCTTGTGGTGAGTTGACCACTGACCAGTGAAGCCTTGCGGGGTGAGTGGACAGGTGTAACCTTGAAGTATTACTTACAATCATATTGTAAGTAATAATGTAAAAAACCAAAGTAGACTATCACTTAAGATTTTCAAGGTTGTAACCTTGAAGTAGGGATTGGCAGATGAGGCCAGGGCAGGCAGGCTGGCCTGTGGATCCTTGGCATAAGAGTCTGGCCTAGGTTGCATGGCGGTACTTTTAGCCCGGGTGACAGGGCTGTGGAATTGAGGCCTGGTGTGGAACTTGCCGTGAGGTGGATTTGTGGCCGGGGATGCCCTGAGCCGTGGTGTTTTTAGCCGGTAAGACCTGCCTCGTGATGAGTTTTTGGGGCCTGGGAGGCTTCTGCGTAGTGCGATTTTGCAGTCTGGGAGAAGGCTTGGCCGGGGAGGCCTGCCTTGAACTGTCGGTTGGAACCGAGCAGTCTGTACAGGTTGGGCCTAGTAAGGCCTTGCTGGAAATTTTTTGATCTGTTCGGCCTTGTAGGCAAGTTTAACTTAGGGCGTTCTAAGGTGACCTTGACCGGTCACGCCATGATGGTGCTGTTGAAGGGCCTATGCGGCGTTGTACGTGTGATGGCTGGTAGCCTTTGGCACGCAACAAGGCTTCATTGCATTGAGTATGAGAGGGGCCTCGGTAGCCGTTGGTACGAGTGCTGGCCGTGCGGAGTGAAGTTGGTCAGGGGGGGCCCCCTGGGCAGGGAATTGCCGTGGGGCTGGTCGTGCAGTTGAGTCGGGCCTGGGAGCGAGTCCGGCCTGTACAATTGGATGGATCTGAATGGTCGTGCCTCCGGCGTGGCCTTGGCTGCACTCTGCTGCGAGTGGCGGGTCGCCATGGTAGGTGACCAGGTGGATCTGGATTGTGTTACGAAGGTTGTGATACATCGGGCTTGGACCACTCCGTTGGGTGCCGTGTTGTGGTGAAGGCCAGGGGCTCCTGGTGCTCTTCAGGGCATGCTATTACCCTGAGCGGTGGATTGGAATAGTCCAGGTTGTTTCCTGGTAGCCAGGTTTTGTGATTTGGCAGGACATCAGGATTATTTTGACCGGTGTCTACACCGAGAGCGACGCTGGGCCTGCCGGTAAGGTAGGAAGGGATTTGCATGTCCGTGTCAGCCGACACGATCAGGACTACGTGGTTAGGTGGTCTCCTTTTATACAGTGCGTCGCTTAACTGCGGTAGACCTGCCACTTGTTTCGAGCCCTGTGGGGGTGTGTTGAGTTGCCTGGATGCTGAGGCTGTGTTTCTGGCAGGGGTGCCTCTGGTCGTAGGAGGGACAGGTTGTGGAAGCTGGGCAGGACTGTCTTGCTGCCACGGTAGGTGTCTTGTGGTACCACCTTCGGGTGGATTGTGGTTTGCACACTTGCTTACCACCAGTCTACCCAACGGTACAACCGTTAGGGAGGATACGCTGGAGAATTTAAAAATTCTACCAGAAAACTTACCTAGTTTTTGTAGGAGAATTGGAATTCTCTGAGTATCCGACCGTGCGGTTCTACCGTGGGAGCCCGCCCACCTCCCTTGCGCAAGATGTGGGCCTTTGTCAAAAGTGGTGAAACGGGGAGACCGGAAGTGATAGGAGACGGACCGGAAGTGATGGGAGACGGACCGGAAGTGACGAGGAGAAGGTGAGAAGAGGTGCTGGGATTGGTTAAAATTTTTTTCAGGGGTCGGCGGTAAATGACGTTAACCCAACGGTAGAACCGCACGGTCGGATACTCAGAGAATTCCAATTCTCCTACAAAAACTAGGTAAGTTTTCTGGTAGAATTTTTAAATTCATGAAGATTGCTATGTTGGAATAAGAGTATAAAATACTGCTCGGACTACAAACGGCGGTAGTAAGCCCAAAAAAAGCTGAATACGAAAAGTTGGGAAAAAACTGTTTTCTAAAGAATTGGGCACATTATTATTACTGGTAGGCTAGCTTTATCTGAATCTGAAGTTATGTAAACACATTCTCAAACAACATGTTCCAGTATAGATGAAGACCGCTACTAAATGAAGTATTTTCTTTTACAAGCTGTTATTTTTAAAACATGGAGACCTATAATCGTATACATTCATCGTTACTTCATTTGTAACAGTTTTTTATAGACTTAAATATGCTGCAGTCGTACTGCTTAACAGTAAACAGTCATATAATGGATCAAAGCCGAACTAACTCAGCTGCCCCGCCTTAAAATTAATAGTTCAAACCAGAAAGTGAACAAGCTAAAGTATTTTCCGTGTTGGCTTTGCAGTCGGAATTATGCCTGTAATTCACCACAAATGTTCATGTTTAATTTTCAGGCTCTCTTCTTCTTTTGCGGCGTGATCACAGGCTGCTATTTGTGCTGCTGTTTCTGTTGCTGCTGCAACTTCTGCTGTGGCAAGTGCAAACCAAGGCCTCCCGACGAGACGGGTGACTATCACAATTTACAGGTGAGAAGATGATTTTGTTTACGCAGCTTGCATGTTAAGCCTAATTAGTTAATTCAGATGAGAAATAGGCTAGATAGATTAATCTCTGGTTAGACTTAGCCTAAGTGTAGTGATGTTCTGTTTCAGACTTGACGGTGGTTGTGTTTTGGTTAGCATTCTTGTTAGTTTCTATTAAAAGCAGCTTAGATTTATCCTGAGACAACTCCTTAGGTTCCTGCCTACAAGTACAGTAAAAATATTGCTCGTAGGTTACTTTATACTTTGTCGTCTCTTGCAAATGTTGTGCAATACTGTCTGTGTTCGGCTTGTAATATCTTGTAGTGATGCGCCGTATCACGTTTTTGCAGGATTGGTATGGTTCTGAAAATGGCTATCCACGGTAACATCGCAGTAACTTAGGAACAAATTGTGTGCCGTTGTCCTAAATTATCTATGCATATAAGATACTTTTAGCTTCTTGTGCACAACAGGCTCTACCTTAGCACAAAAGGATCAACACAAGAGGACTGTTGGTGACTGGACCTTTTTCCTCTCCACCTTCCCCTTCCACAGTTTGGTCTCGTCCTAATTTCTTGCAGAATCATCGGATTTTAGTAGCGCATGCAAAATTCAACATCTCCATGCTAATTATGCGAATTAAGTTGGTTAATAGAATTGCTGCCATCCTAAAGAAAGAAAGCGAAGCTTTCAAGGTTGTGAATGACCTTCGTCATATCGTAACCATTACGATAATACCGCTGCTGTGGTAGAACCATGTGGCAAAAAAGAAACGATACTAGTACCGTGATTTTCATTTGTGCCCAAAAATACTAACCTTTAGTTATTGGTTTAAATAGTTTATTGAACACTTTATGCCAAACCTTACGCTTAAGCTTCCGTAACACCCCACCAGGTGTCATCCCTGCTCACATGTCAGCAGGCATTGCTACCTGTCCCATAATTTCATTGGGCACAGACCATGGAGATTGTGTGGGTTTGCTCAAGTCTGCAAAATATCCTATTTAAAATCTTTAAAAATATTTGACCCGTGTTCTCTCCCCCGTCATTCACCCGAGTTGGCTCTGAAGATGCTAGAATTTTATTGTTACTAGCTGAAGAGGAATTGGTATCTTTGGATGAGGAATTTGAATGGTTACACGGTGAAATCGACATCACTGAAGTCACGTGACACTTGGAATAGACGGCAAATGAAATGTAGGGAATAGGGCCTATTTTGGCCCAGTAGGTACGAGTTCTCCGACCGCCCTGTAGGTATACGAGTAGCCGATGAGTTGTATGTAGTTTCAGTCGCTATGGAGGTCAGTGTTGGCTATTGCTGATGCTCATTTCACAATTAAAATTACAGCCATTACAGGACACTATTTCGGCGTTGTTGTGGGACGAACATAAACGGGAGAACTTGAAGCGGATTCTTCCATATGGAGAAATAACCTATCTAGGCATGATCTTATGGTGTGGCGTTATCGCGAAGCGGAGGAGAAGATAATACGCAGCTGCAACGGGTCATTTAGAGAAATTAAAGATTGCGGACAATCTGGCGGGAGCAGCAGCATTGCTTCTTTTGCTTCAGAAAGGCTCTTATTTTGCATGTCGGTAGGATTCCATTAGTTGGGTGCGCCAAGTGATACAATTCCATGCAGCTTCACAGGTATACCTACTTGGCGTCATCTGCTGACCTGTCTTGTGAAACTATGATTGATCCCATCCTCTAACTTTGTCCCTCTTTTTTTTTAGGGGGGGGGGGGGGCGAGGAAGATTCTGCCCCTTTTATCCTTGCTAAGAAGTCAATGCTAAAAACGTGGTACAGAAAGGGTAACCGCCAACGCAATCAAACAGGAGACATTCCTGTGGTCGGGAAGGGGTTCACTATCAAGAGATAAGAACTCTGTTCCCAGGAATTCGAGGTGGGAGATGTTTTAACAGGAGTACAGGTCACGGAAGCAAAGAACAAAATTTGTCGCATGACCGGACGCCTCACCGATGACTTAGTCACTCCAGTAGAGATGAACAATCCCCCACCTCACGGCCTAAGAGGACGAGGTCGGACTGGGCGTTGATATCTTGGGCTTAGCAGTAAAGCTGTTCGTGTGATTGATAATTTGGTGACTCCAAGTTGTCATTTGTCCTGGTAGCAAGCATTCAGCCCATTATTGGATAGCTAGCAGGACCCATGCATGTTGCACAATGGATTCCAGGACTTATCCTCTCCCTGTTTCATTGCATACCAGGAAAATAAACTGTGTTTGCAACTGGAACTAATATGTGTTTAGCGATAAAATAGAAATTCTTCCGCATTTCAAATAAGCGTGCGCTTCACAAAATCAGAATTACATCGAGTTCTTTATACGCTTCCCGGAGTGCATTGAGTCTTCTCTACGCATCCACAGAATATCAATTGGAGCGCTGAAAGGCCTCTTGTGAGGGCCCTTTCCTCCTACACCCACATCTTCCACAAATGTAAGAAATATCTGCACTTGCACTTTGGTCCCTCAGTCGGGAGCCTACTACGTATCGTAGCAGGTTGGCGAAATCTGTCAGTTTCCTAGAAAAGGGTTGCATAAAAATATTTCCAATAATTTCTGAAAACATTCCACGTATGTTGCAGAAAAAAATTATATTCCTGGCGATTGGGTTCCAAGGCAAAGGCTGTAACAGTATTAGCGTAAATAGTGTATTAACCACCCATGGGCTTATACCGTAAATTTGGCAAAAGTAGCGAGGGGGGGGGGATGAGCATTTACTCCACTATTCTGGACATCTATCACAGTAAATTTGTAGCTTTTAAACTATCAAACGGGACGGAAAGCCAATGGGCTCGAAATTGGTAAACTAAATACGGATGCAAACCTATTTACGTTGCCTTTTGGACTTATATGTCAAGACTGCCTGAGCGGGGAATCGAACCCGCGACCTCTGAAATCAAAGGACAAGGTCCTACCGCTGAGCCAGACTGACATGGCCTAAAGGAAACGTCCATAGGCAACATTTAACACGCACACGTATACATGTAAGCATACACTTTTCCAATCGAGGCCGTGTCAGTCTGGCTCAGCAGTAGGACCTTGGCCTTTGATTTCAGAGGTCGTGGGTTCGATTCCCCGCTCAGGCAGTCTGACATATAAGTCCAAAAGGCAACGTAAATAGGTTTGCATCCGTATTTAGTTTTAAACGATCTCTGGAAGGCCAGTTTTTAAATCCTTTCAATTGCTGTTATGACGGGAGGAGGCATAGGGGACTAGTGTTGGGCGGTAAACCGGTTCTCACGGTGTACCGCGGTACCATACCGGTATTGTTTTAATATGAAAAAGGCTCTAAAATTATAACAATAGTTCATTTAGTCTTTGTTTTATAAGGCTCAAAACAGTGCAACAATTAGTTAAAGATCAACAATGGTAAAATTGAAATTCTAAACGCACAAAACAAATTTGCACAGCTTTGATGCTACAATCAGCGTTTGATAATATTTGCATTTCTACTTGGATTGTATGTTAACTAAAGAATTAGAAGATTTTTTTTTATCAAATATGTTGTGAAACATGCTTTAAGCTTAAATCGGGTGGGGGAATCAAAAAACTTTTTCCATTAAAACTATAGGAACAAAACTCATTTTTGAATTAAAATTTGATATTATCTAAAAATTGGGTTTTGGCACCACAGCACTATAATACCAGATACCGCCTCATTCATAAGTACTGGAGAAAACCAAGTACCGGGGTGCTAAGCTTGGTACCAGCACCGTCTGAAAACTTTCTGGTACCGCCCAACACTATTATAGGGGACAGAGGCTAAGCCTTCGTGCAGGTGCTAGGAGCCAAAGGAAAGAAGCCGCAATTACCCCAGGGAGGGAGAAGAGGGCAGTAAGCATAGCAAGCAGTACTGTCTTTACTAGCAGCATATGGCTTTTAGTTAATTTTGCTGCAGAAAAATTTTAGGTCACGATTTCACGATTTTGACTTTTAAAGCATTTTAGGGGAGTGGGCGTTAGCGTCAACTGGACATTTAATACACTATTTACGGTAAATAAATACCCAACTGGATGTACAGGGTGGTCTACAAAAAACTGACAACCCAAAATTTTATAAGTCCAACTTTTCTAGTTAGCACCCCTCAGAAACAGGAGAGGACAGAAATCTTCACGTTTCATTAGATTTGATTTCTGATCTCTCCTGGTTCTAAAGGGTGCTAACTAGAAAAGTTGGACTTAAATATGTTGGGTCGTCAGTTTTTTTGTGGACCACCCTGTTATATTATGAGGCTTACATTCTAGTGCTGCCGTTGTGATGTCTGAGGGTTGACTGCAGGAATGCTGACGAATTCAATGGATGAGTAATGTAGAATATTATTCCGTTATATTGCTATGCGTACGAAACCCTTCCGTAGTTTCCCCATTGGTCCAGGGTTCGGAACAGTTATAACAGACCCCACCCTTGGTCAAGATAGAGTGCTGCAATTACACGCAAGTGTGCTACCACAGAACCACTTTTTAGTATAAGCCAAAATAAGTAACGACTGCTAGATAGTGTCTAACAAGACAAGTAGACGCATATGTCATAAAATTTTAAAAAATGCCTCCCAATTTTCTCTAACATTTAGTTAGGTAATTCCCCTCCTCCTCCCTCCCCCCCTCCTTCCCGGAAAAAAATTCACAGCTTCTATTGGGTGTTGTTCAGTAGTACAGTAGCAAAAAAAATCTCAAATGTCGGTTGTTTTTTGTCGTTGCAAAAAAATTATTTTTCTTGTTGTGTTTGATAACGTTCATTACGCACACAAACAGTGAAAGCTTAGCAACTGAATAGAAAGTTTGTAAGTTTTGAGTTACTACATTTGCAAGGCATATGGACTACACTAAAATATAATGAGTGTGGTAAAAAGGGAATTGCTGGTACACTACTAACACGATAAAAAAGTACAATCCCATCTATCGCGTAATGGTTATAATTTTGGCTTTATCTTCCTTCCATTGTTCACAAAGTATTGTCGCGCTGACTTTGTTACACGGGGGCGTCAATAAAAGAGAATGAAAACTAATTAACCGTAACCTTACTACTTATTGCATTCAGTTAGTTTACTTAGTAAGAGCGCTCTATAGTGGCTTTACATTTGCTGAATATAGACGATTTTAGTGGTCTACAGTACTATTTGCGAAGGAGAGTTTACCACGAAAGTGCACATGTACTAGTAAGTTTTTTGTGTTCGTCAGATTTGAACAAGCTCTCATGATCCCTGTTTTTGCGGCTGCACGTGGGAAAAAAATAGCATTTGCAACAGTTGCGTAGGTACGAAACTGGCGAAAGATTCTCCTTCTGAAAAGTCTTGAAAACACTTTAATCACAGTAATGACCAGGATAACACATCTAGGGGGCCGTTGCGTGGTTATTTTGGAATAGCGCTGTTCAGTCAGTTCAGTTTTTCGAAGATGTCTTCATCAGAAGCACAAAAGCACAAAACTGAACAAAAACAAAGTCGACTACGCTACATGTTCTTGAGTGTCTGAAATTGAATCCAAACGCAAGCGTGTCGCAACCACCGATCTCTACGCGATTCACAAGGCCTTCTGGTCGAGTTCCACAGTCAATTCAGGAAGAATAAGACAGTTAATTTGCTTGTAGTAGTCAAGCAAATTAACAGCCTTTCTACTTGCCGTGAAAAAATCCATTACCCAATTTTTAGCATTCTCCTTCTCTCAATGCTGTTTCAACTAGAGATAAAACAAGTTCTTCCGGTTCGCTAGCTACTGCTCAGCTCCACTGCGCAGCCCCCATCGTATATATAGTCGAGGCGAAGCGACGGAGCTCATCTTTTCTTCTCTGGCCGCCACGCTGTTCACTTCCGGAATTGCTGTGCTTGCCTCCGCTTCAGTACTAGCCTCCGCCTCCATATGCCACGAGCAAAGGGGACGCCGAGGGAATCCCCCCTTCCTCGTTCAACCACCTCTCTTGTTCCTCCATCTCTCGAGAATGTTGAAGTGCTCGAAATTACCACCGAACAGGATATGTTGGAGCCTCCGCCTCCAAACCCGCTGGTATCGGAATCCTTTCCTCCGCAGTGCAATACCGCCGGCACGTCTCCGGTCCCGTGCAGCCAACCGCCACCGGCGTCAGACCTCCGGTCTCTTTCCTCCGAACTCGCTCGCACTAAAGAGCGTTATGCACGGCTGAAACTTCAGATTAAAACACGGAAGGCGGCAGCCAAGCTCGCCTCTGCCTCCACCTCCGCTTTACCACTGGATCTTTCTTCCCGCTCATCTAATACCTCCAAGCGTACCGATGGGCCACTCACACCATCACAGGTTCATTCCCTAATGGACTCTTCCTTGCGTACCTTTAAACGAAAGGAACCAGACTACGCCTCTGCTTGGTTGGCCTCCCTCCCCTAGCGTCAGTGTTCCCAAGCACTGGTGGAACCATCCTCCGCCGCACCCGTCTTCGCTACCAACTCGGGAGTTCACGTTCCATACTACTCACCGGATCCTTCAGACTTTGGCCTGCGGGACCCTCCGTTTCCCGATGCGGGACCCTCCGAAATTCTGCTCTCGGAATTAATGCGGACAGTGGAAGAAATCCCGGACTGTTTCCTCTACAAACCTTCTGCCTCCGCACCTGATGACACCAAGAACAGGGGCTTGGCCACAGGCTACGGCTTTGGCCTCCGGGACCAGCCACCTCTTCAACCACCGCTCCTCGGGCAATCGACAACACTTCTTATCACCCTCCTTCGGAATGGTGGAATCCTGCTAGGTAATGGCTCGCCATTGGAATTAGATAAGGAGCATCCTCTGCCTCGTCCTGGCCGGGAAAATTATTTTTTCCGACCCATCGGTGATGGTACCGGCAATCCTCGTAACTTCGATACTTATGCACAATCTGAGTTTCTAGCGGCTGACACAAAGTTGGACTTCGGCTCCTCTCTCTACCTTCCCCGACGGGCCACGGCGCCCATCTTTGTCCTCCGTGATAACGATCGCATCCTCCGCCTGGGTCTCCGGGCCGCTTCTCAAGCAGACTTACTCAGTTTAGCCGCTAACGCGTTATGCGAACGGCTATATACGGATCCGCCAGAGGATGTACAAGAGCACTCTTCAACTCCACCTTGCTGCTTCGGGAGGTCGCACTCAACACTGCACCGAACCACCATGCCTCCACCCGCCACCTCCTCCGTAACCAACCGATTCATGAAACGGAGTGCCTTTTCCGTGGTCTCATCCCCAAAGTGGCTCCGCATTTGGATTACTCACGGATGCCCCGCCTCAACAAATCTAAGGGATTCCGGCACAATCATTCCCTCCCGAAGACAGAAGCGCCTCCAGTATCTTCGACTAGTGTCAAAACCATTGAACATCCTCCGCCTCCGGTTCCCCGGGCAGCATCGCCCTTTCCATACAAAAACCAGGGACGCGGACGGGACGATCCTCCTCCGGATCGGGACGCCAATCCAGGTATAGGAGCCGCAAATCATATTGACTTTCCGTCTCCCCCACAAGTCGTAGGGGGACGACTTTGCTTTTATGCCATAGCCTGGCATGCAATCACCATCGATACTGCGCTCCAATCAACAGTGACCTCCAGCTTCAAACCAAAGTTTCTTTCTCCTCCTCCGGTGGGCGACCCTCCTTGGGATCGTCAGTCCCGTCCCTCGCATCCTCTACGTTCCGAAATTCTGTCCCTCGTCCACAAAAACGCAATCCGCGTCATTCATCCTCCGTTTTCCCCGTGATTTTACAGCAACATCTTCCTGTGCGACAAAAAGAACGGCGGGACACGGCTGATCTTCAACTTCAATTTACCTCCAATCCGCATTTTCAGATGGAAACTGTAGCCTCTATCCGTGAGTCCCTCCACGTAAACGACTGGACCGTCTCCCTGGATCTCGCCGATGCCTACCTTCACATCCCCCTTCATGCTGCTGTCCGCCGCCTATTTCGTTTCGTCCTAGACAACACAGTCTACGAATACCTTTGTCTGCCATTCGGGCTAAATGCAGCCCCACGGGTCTTCACCTCCGTCCTCTTCCCTGTCCTGGCATGCCTCCACCAACAAGGGATCCGCATGTTTTTTCCCTCACCAAAATCCTCAGGTCTTGTTGACACACCTCGCTTCCGCCGTGTCACTTTTTCATCAGCTAGGCTTGGGGATCAACCTCCCGAAGTCTCGTCTTGTACCGGCACAGCGATTTGTCTTCCTCGGAGTATCCTTAGACCTCCTCCAAGGGACACTCACACCTTCCCAGACCGGATCACGTCTCGCCTGTCCACCGCCCGGAAGTTTCTGCAACTACCGTAACACACCTTCCGGGACCTTGCTTCTGCCATAGTAACCATAGACTCGTTCGCCGATCTCGTTCCATACGGCAGATGGATGGCTCGTCCCCTGCATCATTACCGTCTAGTGGGGGGGAACTCGGGCCTTGCTCTCAAGCTCCCCCCTCAAAACCGAGACTCGTCCTTCCCATTACCAGCCTTCCTTTGGTGGATGGACATCCTGAACTTGACTGCGTCCGTGCCCCTACACGAATCTTCCTCCCATCTCCATCTTTTCACGGATGCTTCGTGTCTGGGATGGGGTGCTCACGTCGATAACCTCACAGCCTCCAGCCTGTGGCGTCCGGATACCAACGACCATATCAACCCGCTCGAACTCCGAGCTGTTCTTCTCGGCCTCCGGCATTTTCAAGTCTTCCTGTCCTCCAAAATAGTCCAAGTACACATCGACAACACAATGGCAGTAGCATACCTCCGCTAGGGCGGTGGGACCCACTCCTCCTCCCTCCACCACATAACGTCCGAGATCTTTCGCTTCTGCGTCACCAACCACATTCAGTTGCTACCGCTTCATATTCCGGGATCCTTGATTGTCATAGCCGACTCCCTCTCTCGCAAGAAACCTCCGATCACCGTAAGGGCGCTGCACCCTTCCGTTTGCCATGCACTCTTTCAATTGTGGCCCCAGCCAACGGTGGACCTGTTCGCCACGAGATTCAACAACATACCACCCCTGTTTGTCAGCCCGTTAACGGATCCGAGGGCTTGGGCGGTGGACGCCCTCACCCTCGATTGGAACCACCTCCATGCTCTTACGCCTTTCCACCTCCTTGTCTCCTGCCGCAAGTCCTCCGCAAGATCGCCGGCTGCTCGGGTCGATTTCTCCTGATCGCACCGAACTGGCCGTCCGCGGCCTGGTTCCCCCTCCTCCTGTCCCTCCTCATCGACTCGCCGCGGCAACTACCGACACGACGGGTCCTCCTCTCTCAGGGCCAGGGACGGTTCTACCATCCGAATCTAACTTCGCCACGGCTTCACGGGTGGCTATTATCATCCGAATCCTCCGCTCAACAGGCATTCTTGAAGACGAGGCCTCTCGTATTGCCTCCAGTGCCGTGCGGTCCTCCGACAGCCACTGGAAACGATGGTTTCATTGGTGTATCGCACAGCAGGCCCATCCAATCAATCTACCTTTACGCGATCTCCTCCGTTTCCTGACCTCTTTATTTAACGAAGGTTTAAGAGGATCCACCATCCTAGTCTATTGGTCAGCATTGAATGCCGTCTTCAAAGCCGCCGGGAACACCACTCTCCTCACCGATTATAAGAGCTCTTCCATAATCCACTCGTTCCAACTGGATCGACCACGTCTCCCCAAGAAATTTCCCGACTGGGACCTTCCCATCGTCCTGACGGCCCTGATGACTCCTCCCTATGAACCTTTAGCCACCGCAAGCCTCAGCCACCTCACTAGGAAGACTGTATTCCTAGTAGCTCTGGCTGCTTGCCTCTGCTGCAGTGAACTACAAGCTCTGTCCGCCAAAGAGCGTGATTGTTTTTTCCTACCGGATTTTCAAGGCATTACCCTCACTCCCGACTCCTCCTTCAGAGCGAAGACCCAGAAACCTACGGAACGAACGCATCCTTTCATAATACCATCTCTATCCAGTATCCTTGGGGATGATCAAGAAAGAACTCTTTGTCCGGTGCGAGCCGTCCGTTTTTATCTGAAAGCATCCCATCCTATCAGATAGGACCGTACTCAACTTCTTCTCCCATTTAATAGCAAGACTGGGCTCACCTCCGCACGAATGATTGCTTCCTGGATTAACACTGTCGTCCTCCAAGCCTATGAAGCCATTGACGTCAACTGCCTCACGTAGGGTATTAAGGTCACGGAGCATGAACTCCTGGCCATCTCTACCTCCTGGGCTCACTTCAGTAACATCTCCATCACAGACATCATGGGATCCGCTTCCTGGCGCCATCCCAACTTCACTTCTTCATTTACCATTACCTCCGGGATATGTCCTATCATGCCGACGGCTTGTACCACATTGGGCCCTTTGTCGCAGCCCACTGAGTACTTTGACCCTTGGACACGCTGTAATCCACTTCGTGTTACAGGGGCCGGTTGCTAGCTGAGGGGACTCCGATCAAATGGCGCCCGCCGCCTTGACGAAGTTAGAGGGAATGCTAAAAATTGGGTAATGGATTTTTTCACGGCAAGTAGAAACATCAAAATTCCAGTGTTACCTGGTTAATTTTTGTTTGTGTTGCCTATTGAAAAAATACATTACCCGGCTTCCCACCGTCCTCACCTCTCATTGCCATTTGGGCAGGGTAGAGGTGTCGAAAAGGTGAGCTGCGTTGCTTCGCCTCGACTATATATACGATGGCGAACCGAAAGAACTTGTTTTATCTCTAGTTGAAACAGCATTGAGAGAAGGAGAATGCTAAAAATTGTGTAATTTATTTTTTCAATAGACAATAGAAACAAAAATTAACCAGGTAACACTGGAATTTTGATGTTATTCTTCCTGGACTGACCGAGCCGCTCGATTCGCGATCAGAAGTACTTGTGCGTCACATATAGATTAGTGGTTGCTACGCGCTTGGGTTTGGATTTGATTTCTGACACAACAGATAGCATACTCGACTTTCTCTTGTTTAGTTTTCTGCTTCTGGTGAAGAAGATAAGTTTATCTTCGAAAATATAAGTGACTGTTTTCCTGGTCATTTTGGTGATGAAAATGTTTTTAATATTTTTCGTAAGGAGAAGCTTTCGTCATGTCAGTATATCACCACTGTTGTCACCGTTTACCGGTATTTTGTCAGGTACTGAAGGTTTATTTTTATTGCAGAATTAGTGATGTCACTACTTTATTTTGTGATATCTGCAATTTATTTGATGGTATCTGCAATTTGTTTGATATTAATAACAGACTTACAGATATCCCTTAGTTTATTGTATTTAGTGTTACCAGTAAATGAATTATTGATGTCAAGAAACCAATTACAGATATCAATAGATGAAGTAATGATAGCAAAAAAAAACGTACGATTTACTGACATCATCTGTAATTCAGTTTTTGATAACTGTAGTTCAATTATTGGTATTGTGAATTTACTGATACCAGTAATTCATTTACTGAATGGCCTAAATTGGTGATGTCTGTAAAGTATTTACTGATTAGTAATTAATTTGCACATATCACTAAATGAATTAGTGATGAGTAAATTAATTATTCGTATGTCAGTATTTACTGGTAGTAATGAATTTACTGATATTAGTAAATGGACTAAATTAGTGATGTCTATAAATGTATTTACTGATGAGTAAATTATTTGTATCTCAGTATTTAATGATATCTGTAAAGGTATCTGCATATAATTGCTGAGAACACAGATTCCTTTTCTTCATATCACTAAATTAATTACTGACATCAGTAAATGAATTATTGATATCTCTCTATGGGCCCCCACGCACTAAGCGACCAAGCCGCACGACCAGGTCGCTGTGGCCAACGAGAACGCTTACGGTGTGTGTAGCATCCTGCACTTGGCCGCCGCGGCCAGTCAGTCGCAGCGGCCACTGGATCCCGGGCGATGTGCAGGCAACCACAGGGCGGCCTTACTTGCTGCTTGTTCATTTTTCACCATGTGATCGAGAATTATCAATGAAAAATGGACGTGGCCACGACGACCACAGGCCGCACGACCTGGCTGCGTAGTGCGCCGGGGCCCTAAATGTATATCAGTAATTCATACATTGATATCTGTAAATGCATTTAGAGATATCACTAATTCCATTACTGATATCAGTAAATTAATTATTGATATCTCTAAATGTATTATAGACATAACTAATTTCATTTATTCCTGTCAGTAATCCTTTTAGTAATATCGGTAACTTAATTATTGACATCAGTTAACTTTTAGTGATGTCAATAATTCATTGAAAGATATCACTAAACAAATTAGTGGTACGCTATCTAAATACATTTACTGATATCAACAAATGGGTTACTGATATCACTATTTTGTACTGATACCAGCAATTCATTTTCCAATATCAATAATTAATTTAATGATATGAAGAATTCATTTAGTGATATCAAAAAATCATTAACTATACCAAGAATTTGGCCTATTTAGTGATATCATTAAAGGAATAATATCAATAAATTAATTTTTTATATCGGTAAAGAAATGACTAATAACGGTAAAAATATCAGGGTGGGGGGGGCTAAGTACCGTCAGTCTCGGCTCCTTTGCAGACAGGCTGGCAGGGTACGCCTTCCCACCATTCTCAATTCTACAGAGGGTCCTGCAGAAGATCACGGGATCGAAAGGATCATTCGTACTTATAGCATCCCTTTTGCCAGCAGCTCCATGGTTTGAAGACCTGATGGAGCTAAAGAAGGGAGATCCTATACCACTGCCGCTTCAAGAGGACCTACTCTCCCAGCACGAAGGAAGATCTCTTCACAAAAATCTTCCAGTGCTACATCTTTACGCATGGAAACCTTTTAAGGAGTACTTACTCATCATCGGGATTCTCAGCAGGCATGACTGAATGCCTTACTACGATTTCATCGTAGCCCCACAGCTAAGAGTCAAAATGGAGAAGGTGGTTTTCTTCGTACACGGAAAAGAAAGTGGGTAGTTGCAAACTTTCAGTTACCTCTGTCTAGTTTTCTAGAGCATCCTTTCCAGTCAGGTCTTTCGACCTTGGCAAGGATTACTGGTCAGTAATTAATTCTGTCATTGCTTTCACCAAAACGGAAGAAATTACAGAAAGTGTACTCATTTCTAAGTTAATCCAGGTGTTTATAGAGTTCAGGAGTCTATAGAGTGAGAAAATTATTCCAAGAATGGAACCTACCCCCTTGTGCTCAGTAGCCTCTCGGGAGTGTTTACGAACCAATGTATTCAACTTCTCTTCCTCACTCCCACCCAGAATACTGGCTTTCTTGTGGCACGTGGAACTGCAGTTCATCAAGGTGAGCGGGCCGCTTCTTCAAGAGATCCAGACTTGTTTTTAAGCTGCAAAGGGACTGGTCGACTACATATCTTAGCTTTCCCCCAGATGTCAAGGCAGAACATCAGAAGTCAGGAAATGCCAAAACCAGTGGTTTTAAAGGCCTTAAAGCCAATTGTGGGACGACAAAATGAATTCGTCAGATCGGTACAATCTCACAATCCGCACAATCTCAAACACAAAATGCCGCTCAGACAAAGTAAAGAAATGGTGCAGTGCCATAGAGCTCTACGGTTCCATTTGATAAACAAAAGTAGTTAAAAACAGGGAAGAGGACTCATCTATTCCTTGAGATTTCCCAAAAATTAATGAAGTGAATGAGCAGCAGAACCCTCCCATTGGCATGGCAAATTGGATTTCTGACGTGCAGGCAGGGTGTACAAGGCTGCGCCAAATCTCGTGGTCCATCCTACTGAATTAAGGGCTCTGGCTGTATCATGGACTTTCGTGTCAGGCACATTACCTCCTGTACTGGGAAAATAAAAATACTTTCATCTATCACTATCCACGCGATGTTGGGTGTCCTGGTGGTGGTCCACAATTTGATGACCATGTGTACGGCTAAAATTGGTGTTACAAGTCGGTAATACAGCTTGGCCACACAGTAGTGTGTGGCCGAATGAAGATAAAACTTCAGGTTAGTTGGTGATTAGAAATCAAGCTGCTCTCACCCATAGCAGCTGCCATTTCTGTTTTTTACCCGTGCTGAAACCAGTCCGGTTTTGTGCTTGTTAGTTGATGAGTGTATTGTGTGGAAGTGTACACGTTTTAGTTAGTGATTATATAACAGGCTTGGTTCCTTTTGGATAAAATCAGCTGTCATTTAAAGGTAGTATTTTGAGGAAAGTGAAAAGGGAATTTTACATATAAAATTAGTTTTCACGTATTCTAAAAATACTTACCTTTGAATGAAGCCGCACTCCACTCACGTTGAACCGGAAAAGGTTTCATTCAACGAAAATGGATGGGATGCATTGTTCGTCCGTCAACAATGGTGGAGAGCTGCTAAGTACCTTATTCTTTGATTATTGGGCAAATGACTATTATTTAAACAAAATAAGTTATTATTTAAAGGTAAGTATTTTTAGGGTTAGTAAAAACTGATTTTATTTTTAAAAATTCCGTTTTCACCACATCGTAGTGGTACAAATAACGACTTCGAACGTGTGACAAGTTATCAGTAAAAACATTCAGTGTGAGTTCCAGTGATCAGGGACGTTTTTATGGGGGGGGGGGGGGGGTTGTCACACCCCCTAAAGTTTGGCCAGTTGGCAAATCAGTCGGCAAAATTACATGATATTTGGTGAGTCGGCAAATCAGTCGGAAAAATTACATAAATGTTTTTGCTAGAAGGAAAATTATGTCGGTAAATTTCTGGTTTACTCCACTCCAACGTTCATCCTTCCTGACGTCTCTGCCAGTGATTGTCATAGCGCGTAAGCATAAAAGTTAATAACGTTCGATACAGTTACGGAATTGTTCTGAGAAACGGCTTTGTCTGTGGCCGTGCTGCGCGGTTATCTGCTACCAAGTCCCTGTGGTTTTCACTGTTGGCTGCTGTTCGACCCTATTTTCATTTTAATTTCTTGATGATTGGGCCCATGGTGTCCCTTATGCCAAAAGCTAACTCCTTCATCCACTGTACGGACCCACCAGCTTAACGTTTCAGTTCTTTTTTCGAAAGGTATACGGGGGACCTGGGTTTTTTGACTACACATTGTGTTTATTTTTTCGGCTTTACTTACGCGCAAAAGAATGTATTACTAATAATTTTGGGCGATAAACCATCACACACCGTACACCAATATCAATTCCTAATGCTACAACCTACATGATTTTAGCCTTCTTGTGCAGTACTTGCAACCTGAGTTTAAAATCTAAGTTCAAAGTTGGTTCAATACCGACTGTATAGAAGCTAATGTGCATTCGTTCTTCGGCAGTTACACGAGTAGTCTTGATGAAAGCCAACTAATCCGTCGGTGAATGTTCTGATCAGCTAGCAAGATTCCAACTTATTACCTGTTATACGTAACTTATTTAACTTAGTTAACTTGTATAACTTAAAGAATTTTTCGGTTTTAAGTACAAATGTAATTTAGTTAATCAATTTCTAGCATTGTTAAATTCTAGGGAGAAGAAAAGTCCCCCTAAGCCATGTAAAACAACTTTAGTGACTTTCCGGTTCTTTCAATTTAAATAAATACTTTATTTGTCTATCGTATCTTGGTCTTAATTTCAGCCCATTATTGCCTCGTACCTGGGGCTACTATCATCCTCTGGTATTCAGTGCTCTGGTATCTTATTGTGAAAGTATTGGTGTCGCCCAACACTAATCACTAAAATTACCTAATAAAAAGTTATAAAATTGAAACCAGTTGATAATTGTATAGTACTGATTACAAAAAGAATTTTTAACTCAGCATATTTTAAATGTTTTTTTTTTTTTGTCTGCCTAATAAGTTAATTGTTACTTTGCAGGAGTCTTATTCTAATTTGACAGGTTGCCTGTCACCATATTACAAATTAGAATTCATCTTTGTTTTAGAAAATAGCATGTTACTCTAGACACTAGCTGTTAGTGATAGCCGCAAGTCTGAAATGGTACATCAACAGAGATTTTGTTTTTATTTGGGGGTTCATAGATTTTTACCTTCACATCGTGAGTGTGGCAGACAGTTTTTACGCAGAACAAATTAAAATTAAAAACCTGCACTTTTTTTTTTCAATGGTACTCAGCTTGCAAGTGCACTTCGGTTTGTTTCTGTAAGCCGTCAGTTAAAAATTTTTCCTTGGCTGTAAATTGTCATTAAAATTTTGTGCTAATGCAAAGAAATGTTGTCTACTGGCAACAATTCAAAATCCGTGTTTTAAGTTGGCAATCTTTTTTGTTTTGATTTGTTTTGCTTGCCGCCATTTACTTTTTATTTATTTTGCAGTTGCATTATTGTAGTGTTTTATAGTAATATAGTTTACCGTATCCTTCCTGCATGGTAGCGTGAATTTGAAAACTTGGCAAAAGAGGACAATAACACCGGGGAAGGAGGTGATAAGACTAAGGTGAGGCATTGGTGGTGCTCGGCACGTGCTACCTATTGATACAAACTATTACTCGCTCATTCTCTCCAGGGAAGATCATATGCATGGAGGAGAAGGTGGCGGAGAAGGGCAAGCAGAGTCGATGACAGTGGACGACGTGGTAATTGCGATAAGTTTCCCTCGTGATAAAAGAAGTAGAGAGAAATTTGTTTTGTCTTGGCGTGTATGAGAAGTGGCTTCTTTTTTTTCTGGTTTTCGGACAGTGGATGGAGAGAAATCTAAAGATCACCTTTTATCTGAAGTGAGTGGCATCGTCGAGGTAAATTGTTAAATTGGGCAACTAGTGTTCACTTGTTCTCGTAGACCCCCTAAGCCATTGCCGTGACTATAACTTGCAAGCTGACTTTTAATGGGAAAGAAATTTTGGAATTTATCCAGTCCCTTAAATTAGGCCTAACCTTTAAGCACTGTTAATCCTTGTGTGCACGATGGAAATTGTGGTGCTGCTGAGGTGTACGAGTTAAATGTGTTCTTTGCCAGTGGTGCAATGGGAATGAACATGAATACATGATATCATATACGGCAAAAGCAGCAGTGTTTCAAATCCCCCCCCCCCCCTCATTTAGTGCGCCGTATACTGTATTCCTCGCAAAGGGCTTTTAAACTACTACACCTCAGTGTGCGAAGTTGAAAACATGGATAGAAAAAAATAAGGTATAACATAACAGTGCAGTACATCTCCAAATCACAGCGAAATCTTCAGTAATCCAACCACAGCTGATAACAATAGACTAGGATGGAGTTATGAGGTTTGGGTGGTTGGTTATACTCAAAGCCTTGACAGTGCTAATACATTAAGCATTAATGTTGGTTGCTGTATTATACGGCTCGTATCTGTAAACTGACTGTTTTTAATTTACGTATTCAGAAAAAGTCGTGTTAAACCATCACTGATGGAAATTTTAGCTCCCTGACGGAGTTTGGCACCATAATATACAAAACACTTGGGTTTAATAATTTTTAAGGCTGGGCCAATCAGCTTATTTCTACCCAAGCCGATCATTAAATGAAACTGGCCGATACCAAATCCCGGTAACTGATCCCAGTTCTCAATAACCGAAAACTGTAATACTGTACTGAAGTATGTCTTTATAAAAAAAAAATTACTTTTGACTGCATTGCATAAATGAAGCATAGGCCTTAAAGCACATAATTATTTTTTAAATATTGGTTTAAAATTTAAAATTATTTTAAAGCACAATTCCCAGTAAAATTTAACATTTTGCCTTGTAACTTCTAAATGATAAATTTATAAATGCTTTAAATAATTAAATTTAAATAATGTAATAAACAAGAAGTGAAAATATCTTCAATTTGGTTTATTGCTGATCTATCAGTTTGATCTACCGATCACGATTACTCCCGAGATTACAAATATCGGCAAGAATTTATGGGGTTGGGGAGGAGAATTTGTGACTTGAGGCCCATACTGAAACGTCTTAGATACAATTGTATTAGTTCAGTCTTAGTTTGTAGAGGGCGCCATGTGTTTCATGTGGGACTTTCTACTCAGTTTTTAGCCTAAAATTAAACTAAACGAAACTAGCTTGCATTTAATTATTATTTAGCCTAGCTTAGTTGTAATTTAGTTAACTTTAGATTTGGGCTGAAAAATTAGCAAATATTACCAGATGGAACAAGTGGCGCCATCTGAAAACTCGGACTGAACTAACAGAGACGAATCTAACGTGTTTCAATAAGGACTTTTAGATATACAAATTGTCCTCCCAAACCGTATAAATTCTTGATATCAGTAATCGGAATCGGCCCAGCCTTAATAATGTTTCGTCATTTTTGTCTTTGGTTTTGATCACTTAAATAAAAAGAGACAAAATGCAAACCTTACAAAGTACCACAAGTTAACACTTTAGATATGCAAAACTAAACACTTACTGTTGCACTTTAAAACTTCACCTCGGAGAGGCAAGTCTGCTTTATGTTGATTGAGAATGGTCGATCAACACGGTTCCTACTTGCGTGTTTAAGCTGTAATATTTTAAATGCAACAGTAAATTACAGTTAAAAAACAGTAAACAGTAAAACAGTAAATTACATTTATGTATCTGAAATATAAGTGGCATTTCGTTTAAGCACATTGTTTTTGTAAATCTTTTGTAGGTGCCTCACTTGGTTAAGTAGTGCGATTTATGAGTCGCAATGCTAAAATTTAAGTTAGGCTAATCATCTGAAATACCGTACTTTGTGGTTTTGTGTTGTAGAATAAGAAAAGGAGCAAGTTCAGAGTAAAGTTATTACTTGAATTTAGTTGGTAAAATAAAATCGGGCAGCTGTGACCAAAATGTGAATGATTGAAATTGATGGGGTATAGAGGTTGGTGTTTTACACTTTGGTACGAGTTACACTTTCAAGGTCCCAATTAATTACCTTCAGCGTTTCGCTACAGAAGCCTAAAGTTTTTACATATTTCTATCAGTGATGCTGTTCCTAACAGTTAGCACAGTAATTTCTAGAGACATTGCATCTTTTATCAGTGGTCCATCTTTTA
This sequence comes from Lithobius niger, assembly GCA_023313725.1. NCBI lineage: Eukaryota > Metazoa > Arthropoda > Chilopoda > Lithobiomorpha > Lithobiidae > Lithobius > Lithobius niger. Next base: position 20,562 of record JAHWFP010007793.1, on the reverse strand, counting down.
CCCATTACTGCAATCCTTTACTGTAGATTACGTTGTTTAAGTGTTGTTTGTATTTGTTGAAGAAGCCACACCTCTTAAATGCTTGACAAACGTACTAGAACAGTTTACAAGCCAGTGTGTGCCACATACTGGAACAAAAGAGTTTTACAATATTTAACAATTTTTATTATGTGAAAAGCTGCTAGCAGACAGTCTCATCTCGTCCACTTGTCTTCATATTGTTTGTTACTCTGCTTGCCCTGCTTGGTTCACCTACTAAACGTTTTAAATTGATTGTTTTTGTCTATAAAATTGTGATGACTAACTAATTTTGTTCCATGCACGTTTTAATTGATTCTACTGAGTAGTGCTGTTCGTATAATGGTGCACAATCAACATCAAGCGATTTCTAAGTGGGCTATGCTACATTGTTTCTTTAGGCCACAAAAACTAACTTAATGGTTCGCAAGAGTGGATCTAAAAGTAAAAAGATGCGTGCAACCAACCTTTTTCGTTTTAATGTATTTAGGTTTTCTCAAAGTTGTGCCAAAAATTTGTTTGCGTACATAAAATCCGCATTAGAAAGCGTTCATATATGTATGATAACCGACAATTAATAAAAAGCCAACTTTTTAATCGTAAGAGGTTACACGCCCAAAGGTCACAAAGCATACGCAACTTGGGTTTCTTAGCCTCTACACTAGAAATAGTCACAGTGCACGGTCCTAAGTTATACAGTCCTGTTTCATGGTCTGCCTTGTTAGTGCAGTTGAGAGTGCCAGGCAAGTAGGCCATGCAGGAAATCCTGGATTTAAATCCAAGCCGGTGCAGTGATCTTTTCTTTCTCAGATTTTTGTAAATTTATTCTCACATTGCCAATGCTGTGTTCAGTATTACGGCTCAGAATAGCCCGTAGATAAACGATAGTGAAGCTTCTTGCCTTGTCTTGCAATAAAAGCCATCAGAACCAGATTCCAGAAACTTTCTTCTGGGAAAAACATTGACACATGATCTGCCTTGTTGTTTCCGAACTTGGTTAAAAAAAATTTTTTCGTGTACTGTGTATAACGTATGCACACGTTCTAAGATCCATTCAGTTAGTTTAATGGTCTTTGAACACTTTTCATTCTTTCTTTCAACTAAATAAACAATAAACTCACGAACGAAGAAATTTTTATGAGCAAGCTGTGAAGTAATTTTTCTCTAGTTATCTGATAATTTGGTTTAATAGAAACACACGAGAAACTCTTTCGTACATAACGTGAACAGTACAGCACTTTAAGAGAAGTTGGCTGAATATTGTTGCTGGTTTGGAAATAATATGATCTTCCCTGTAGCGAATGATATTTATGCTTAAGAACATTAATGAAGTGTGAAATGCACTTGCTGTGGTCGTTAACTGGTTACACGCACTCAATTCTTAAGTACGATATAGAAAAGGCTGTGTGGAAATCTGGTTGTTGGAATGACTGTGCAACTAATGTAGTGTAAATGGGTTTTGTATGCCAATGTTTGTCGCATGTAAAAATATGGTGTTTGTGCATATGTACCATTTTGGCAGTTGCATTTATATATTCTTGCACGATTTACTATTTCATTAGTATGTAATGCATGCCTCACTTATCCAGAATCTATGCATGCTAATGAAGCAGTTGCAGTTCAAGTATTCAAGTAGCTTTTTATAATAACATGAGTAAAGGAAACACAACTGCTAAAATTTCGCTATAGAAATAGCTAAGATATGAGTAAGCCTTTATTACGGCCTTATAAGAACTTTTCCGGTGAGATGATTTTAACTAAATTCCAACCAACGATCTCTGAAACACGTCTCGGACATCTTTGTCATCTGAACCATGACTCCAAGGCCCAAACAACTTACCGAATCTCTCTGAAGGGCACATAAGTCCAGAGGCGGACTGGCGGGTCAAGAGGCCAGTCGGGAAGGTGACTGCCAGGGGCCACTTTTTTTACAATTTATTATGGGAGAGCCAGGGACGTAGCGAAGTCCATTTGGCTTTGG
>JAHWFP010007793.1:285-18463 GCA_023313725.1 Lithobius niger | reverse complement strand
TATGGGAGAGCCAGGGACTTGGCGAAGTCCATTTGGCTTTGGTTGGGTGGGTGGGGGGAGGGGGAAACAGTTAACGTGTGAAATCATGCATTGCAGCTAGGGGGTCTGGGGGAGCACTATGAGCTCCCCCAGCGGGGGGAAGCTGACGGAATAATAGGAATTCTGAGGCCTTTCCAGGCTTCAAACGATACGTATTAGACATTGCTTAAGGCGCCACAAAAATAAAAGACAGTAGGGTAATGAACAGTAGGGAAAGACTTTTTTTTTTAAAACCCCCTCACATGCCTAAAATTTATTTTTGGTGGCTTTAGAAGAATGCTGAACACCAGGTATATACACGAAGACTCGGAACTAATTTTTTTTATGAAAAGCAAGTGATCTAACCCTAGTTATTACCTAATAGGCATTTTGTGGGGTGGAATTTTTCAACAGCAGTGTTTGATGCAAATATTAAAGGGCGGAATCAGAACAAAGTTTGGGGGGGGGGGGGGGAGGGGGAATTCGCCGATTGTTTTTTTTTTCAATTTTCTTGAATAATTTTTGCCTTAGTTTAGCAACATTTTTCCGAACAATTTCAGCAATTTTTGCGAGTTAACATGGAGGGGGCCACAGGCCCTTCGGCTTCATTCTCCTCGGCGTCTTTCTTGGATCTGCCCTCGACAATAATTGAATCTCAATTTCTGCGTTTTAAAACATGGAAATAGGACCTAAGCCTAGTTAAGGACACGAACTTGCTAAAGTAAAGGGTAGACAAAATTGAAAATTTAAGCCCACTTTCAGCGGAAATGGTCATGGTGTCAAGGTGCTAGGCCAGGCTTTAGTATTTGTTAGATTTAGATCACGTGACTGTTATGGTATATTTTTGCTGATATGCTTTACTTCTTATTTTACCTAATTGTGGGAAACACACATGACGATAATCTGATACAGTGATCAATGGGGTTTCTCTGCAGCTTGAAATAGTAAGGAGTAGGAAAAATTCAGGGCTTACCTTCCTAAGCTGAGATTGTCTAAGTGTCAGTCATATAGCTGGCTGCAGAAGTCTTAGTTTTACCACCGAATTCCGAGTTCTTTTGACCGGGTGCAGAACGGACTTGAACCAAATTCTTCCTAACCGACCTTCGCCGTTTTGAAGCATATTGAAGATTTGTAATCGGTTCGCTCATTTCCGTGACAAGAAAAACGTCCTCGTCACTTTCTCTTTCTGTTTTGACCTTCATGGCTAATAGTAACTGAGTGATCCGTGCGTTAATGTCCTGTCAGTTAATGCAATCACTCCATACAAAATGCGTACGTACATTTTGTTAACTTCATGAAGAGCGGCTTCCGTGCAATACGCAGGCGCAGCTGCTCGTTCATTCATTCATTAATTGTAATGACGCCAGAAACCCCATCTAGTAAACAGCGGCCTTCTGTGGTTGAAATTCGAAATTTCGGCATCGTATTTGGAGGACAAAAAAGACTTACCAAAACCTACGTTGCTTGCAAACTGAGAAGGGTTAATTTAGTAAGTACAGCCAAAAGGTGTGAAACTTAGGTCAAATAAATAAAAGAGTAACCGAGTATTACAAAAAATGAAATACATTAAATTAATATACTGAATTTCCTTTTTAACTTATTTATTTCTGCTGAGAGGCCACTAGGGCGAGAGGCCAGTCGGAAATTCCCGACCCCCCCGACCTTGCCTGCATAAGTCTTGACCAGTACTCCATTAGACACAATACCGTTACTGCCAGAATTTAACCTTACCCACAGCACTGCCGGGACACAAGATTCCAAAGAAAGATGGGATTGTACATTAAAAAAAAAAAGTGTGTGGGGGGGGGGGGGGATTCTTAAATAAAAATATTTCCATCAGTTTTTGGCAGAAATGAATCTTCATTTACTTACGGAGGGAAATAAGCAGGATTCCAGAAAGACAAGAACATTTACTACTCGGATGGGAAAACCTAGCCGACTGTCTTCCTCAGGCTCGCAATAAAAACCCCAAACACTACCACTTATTTACAGTCCATTCGATTCGAAATTGGCGCTAACTTGGCCTCCGATATTTATAAGATATACAAGGTAGGTGCGCATCATACCTGTGGTCGTGACGCTCATGCCCTGCCTCTGTTATTTTGAAGGCCGTTATTCCACTTTTTTTTTAGACCCTCTCAGCAACCAGCATCCAAAAGGAACTGGATTGAAGGGTTAGACCTTCCCTGGATATTCATCAGTACGGCCTTCTGTCGGATGTGGTGTTGAATAGCCAGGGATTCGAGGTTTCTCAGGTGTGAGTCTCTGCTCGAGTTTGAAATGAGCAACGTTTCAGTTTGTCCCCAATGAAAAATTGCTCATTTCAGACTCGAGCAGAGATTCGTACCTGAGAGGCCTCGAATCCCTGGCTATTCAACACCACGTCCAAGAGAAGACCATGCTGATGAATATCCAGGAATCGTCTAACCCTTCAATCCTGTTCCTTTTGCATGCTGGTTACAGAGAGCATCTAAGAAAAAAGTGGAATAACGGCCTTCAAAATAACGGAGGCAGTGCACGAGCATCGCAACCATCGGTAAGATGTACACCTACCTTGTATATCTTATAAATGTCGGCGGCCAAGTTAGCACCAATTTCGAATCGAATGGACTGTAAATAAGTGGTAGTGTTCGGAGATTTTATTTTGAGCCTGAGAAAGGTTTTTCTATCCATAGCAGAATTGACTATCGAAAATTTGCCAAGAGTAGTAAACGTTGTCTTTCTGGAATCCTGCGTATTTTCCTCTGTAAGTAAATGATGTCTGCTACGTTCCAGAGTATGCATCTTGACATTTTTAAAAAGAATCTTAAAGTAAAAAAGACCTACTAGGGCTAGAGCAGTTCTTTGATAGCTCATTCCCATTCTTGCTCTCGTGTTGTGTTTAACACTCCCCACAATTTTTAACTGTCCATCTTGCTGGAATTTTGCCTACGATCGGTGCGATGTTTGTCGGTTATCTGACTATGGGCCAGAAAACTAGACACAATGCACAGACTTATATAAATAAACAACTATAAATAATAATTAAAAAAAAACAATACTAAAACATAAAAAGTGTATACTAAAAACAGCTAAGATTGACAAAATTAGCTAAGGGAGAAACGTCACACCAAACTTGGGTGGCCGTAACAGGTTGGTATCTAGCGGGAGAAAACACACTATAAATTTGCTGAAATATTATCACTCATTAATCCCAAGAGAACCTCTGCATCACTCCTACAGACTGACATTTCCTGTTGAGGAGATTCTCCCATACACTGCCGAACATGAACCTCCATTAGACCAAAGCATTTACTCCTAGATATCTAACATGGAAGGGGCTGGTTTAAGGTGAAGCTAACTTAAATCTAATATATGTATTTGGCTATTTGAGCATACTTGAGGGATCACAGGCTCGGACTGGCCACACTGCCATTGTGCCATTGGCACAGGCGCCCTTTGGTTACTACACTTTTGGCGCCCCATTGGCAGCCTTCGGTTTTGCCCCTCCCCGAAAGATAAATTGAACTTTTTTAATCTGTTGAGCTTTCCCTTCAGGCACAAATCCCTTTATCTTTCCTTCTTCCCATTACTTGTTAAACTCCTCCCCCCCCCCCAAGAGAAAAAGGCCCACGCCATCCAGAAAGACATTCGTAAAAAGCCGGCTAATCAGCTGTACCCTGGAACAATCACCAAGAGGGCGAGCGGGTTCATTTTTGGCATGGTAGCAAAGAAAATGAGGAGCGGCCGACAATGCGAACGGATATGCGCTCTAACAATTAGAAACAAACAAAATATTGCTTCAATAATGCTGACTATTTGAGCCAAGTTAAAATGTTTCATTGTTGGTTGTGTAACAATCACTGCATACACGATCGTTACGGCGGGCTTTTCGCGCTTGGCAGCAAAACGAAGAAACAGGAAATTCAGCCACAATGCCTTGCCCTCCACTGAAATAGGACAGGGGATGAGAATGGGGGGGGGGGGGGTGAATGGGGGCTCGAAGAGGGGAGGGTTTGCCGTCTGTTTTCACTTCCAAAAGTGTCAAGAAGTTCATATTGAACTAAGTAAGGCCTAACAAACTTGATTAGGCCGAAACCTCAAAGTTAATTTAGGCTTAAGGCCTGTATCCAAAATCCAAGAGGCAAGAGAACCGAGGTGATTGCCGGTTGCAATCTGGATCAAAAGCGATTTTATTTGACCAAAAACTTGAGGATCAAAAACAAATGCACAGTAACCAAGCACGAACCTGATAAACATGAAGCCCATTGGCTAATGCATATTAAGGGATGAACATCAGGTTTATACGAATAACTCCTTCGTAATGAAACAAGATAATACAAAACACAAAGTAGCTTGTCGTGTATTAACTTAAACATGGTAAAGAGTCGACGTACATCACAGACCCAAAAATGGCATTTAAAAAGGGGGGTGAAACATGCTAACAATTGCAACGACATGAAAATATTTAATTGCTAATTCCAGCGAGATTTACAACAAAGATTCCTAGTATAAAGTAATAATACGATTTGTTCCAAAATTAACGTAACCACAATGATTCACTAAACAATCCGTTACCGTTGAAACTCAATCGGCCCGTTTCCTGGTCGCAGACTATTCCTGGTTCTCACTTATCTCCAAAGAAAAGTGAGAACTATCTGTAAACGGGTTTCTGGTTAAAGGACTAGACTTAGTTCCTACCTAAGTTGCGGACCATCTTAGTCGTCTGTATGTAGGGGTAGGATTAGCTGTGGACTAACTGCAATTATGGACTATCTAGAGTACATCAATGACATCAGCGTAATGTGTATCGGATTCGAACCCAATCTGTAGACACGGATGATCCTATTATAACATATATGACAACAGTAATTTCCGGGACCCGTTTCGTTTGCACAAACAGATATTCATCAACCTGGCTATAATAAGCCCTTACGTTTAACAGGGTTCAGTGACTGATCTAATTAAATGTAGTGGGGGCGGGGGGGGGGACACTGTGGTTAGCAAGATGTTAGAAATATACTACATGCTTTCAAATTTACCAGGCGGACGTCTAGCAAAACTTTGATATATTTATGCACTTTGTAGGATTCCTAAACTTAACAGTGGTTTGTTGCTGGAACCTCTACGGGGGATCTCCCCCCCCCCCCCCACCACCGCTCCTCTACTCTTGGTAGTACTGGTACAACATTCGTCAATATGGATATCGCGTGGAAGGCTTTGCGTAACGTTACGCCATAACACTACTGTCATTTCGTCTTCTCTTTTCCTCTTATTGGGGCAAGTAACAAAATTGAGTGGCTCTTAGGCTCTGCCAGGTAAAAAAAAAATTGGTATTGTAGGGGCCTTCCGCACCAATATGCAAAGGTGTCGTTTGGTTGACAATTTTGAAAGTTTAGGGGATAAATTATCGGCTCAGGTCCCACATGCTTAACTCTATTTCGTCCACATGAACTTTATTTGACGACAGGAAACGAAGCCTCGCTACAAATGCACGTTGTAATTACTTTTTGCATAATGTTGCAACTGAAAAAGGATACGGTGATGGCAAAGTTGCTAGTTGTAAAATAAAATACAAATAAGCAGGATCAGCATGAAGAAAGAGTCTCCAACACAATTCTCCCCTTTGTTCAACCGTTCTTACCGAGTGCTGACCCCCCATGTAGCCAGTTGTCGAACTAGTCTAGTGTCCGTTTTTACTTTTGCAAAAAGTACCAGTTCACCTAATGGATTACAAATTTTCTGTATATATTTAATAGAAAATTTTCTATATTGTTCTACCTTCTTCAGGCACCAGAAAAAAAACGCACTACACTGAACGTCACTTGTGTCTACCCAATTTTGAATCTCGCGCAGCTGACTCGCATTGTTGCTGGTGGTTGAGGCGAAAGTGTCTTCGTCTTTCTTTCCTCAGGTTGTGATGGAGCAAGGAGGGCTTTTCATTTTGTAGGGAGGTCGGAGGTGAAGTCCAGAGAAACCATTTTCATCGTGTTGTAATGCACGGGTTTGGGCAAGTTCATTAGGAGCTTTTGATACTCATGAACGTGCTATGTCCAAGCACTCTAGGATCAAACAAACAAACTTAATATGAGGAAGGTATTTTGTTTCTCGAGCCAAGGCCGACTACAGTTCTTGCCTCCGACTCAACGCCAGTTCTCATACGTGTCAGGAAGTTTAAAGCCTCTTAGCTCGGCTTTAGTAAAATAATATTTTGGTTATGTTTTATTCAACGGGCCTGGAGCCAAGAGCTGAACCTCTCTCCCAGATGGTCTTGTACAAATGGTTGAATTCAAAGCGAGAGTTACCAACATGAATACTCAATAGATTTTGGAGATTTACAAATTGTAGCTAAAAATTTTGAGAAATTTTCTTCTGTCCCTAAACGGTCAATCAGATTGTTGGCTTGATTTACGAGCAATTAATTGCCTATAATTTAATTGTGTCGGTTAAATTATAAGCATCGCAAATATATACGCAAGCAAGCAAATAATCTAATAATCGTAAATGCCAGTAATGTTGCCGATAGTGTAATGACTGAAGTCTGATAGTATTATGGGAATACCAGTTAATGCATTTCTGACATGACTCCGTCTGAAACAAGACCTCAACTTATCTGCGTAAATTGTATCCAACAGAAACCTCGGAAGGGGGAAGTGACCCAAGTTTTTGCTGTTGAAAATGGTGATATCGAAGCCGTAGTGGTTTAGCTTAGTTAGATTGATCAAAGTTGAGACGAAAATCTTTGTGACAGCCAGTTTAGCGTTGGTATCTCAATTTCTGTGACACAAATTTGATGGGTTCTGTTATCCTTTTGGGTTTTTTGAAAATCATAATAGTTGGTGGAGGCCCAACAGAGTAACCACATAGTCAACATAGCAAATATTACGCATAGGGAACTCGATACTGTCTGATGTTCGAACACATTCACCGTAACAAGCTAAGTGGAAAGACAAACACACGACTAACAAACTAACTGGCTATCTTCTTAAACTAAGGCATGATTAGTAAAGTGCGAATAAGGTTTGTCAAGTTTTCGCCAGTTGGTCACTTTCAAGCTGTAGGTCATTTACTGTACTTGTTTTGTATAAACTGTTGCGCATTATGTGCCAACAAGCTTCTTCATTCATTGATTCAGCAGAAAGAAGAAAAAACCTTAGACTTACTTAAAAAAAAAAAAAACACCTGTGACCCCCTCAAAAAGCGGCGAGCGGCCCACCCGGATGTTGGCTTCTCCCGCGTACACTCGAAACCAGCGTTGCTAACGCAGGAAAAATGAAAAGTGCTCGGATCACGACAATTTTCCATTGCGACTTTGGTAAAGGTTAACCTCTTGACTACCAACATGTACATCTTGGAGATGAACAGAAGATACTTAGTCCAAATGGGAAACAGTGGCTTTGTGAAGGTTACGTAGGATTATGAATACGTAGGAATCTGAGCAGACCACAGCCCAGTAGTCAGGCTTTGGACCGTGAGCTAAGAGGATGCAAAATTAATCTCGTAGCTGACCTATGTGCACATGGATGCATGTGACAGATAGTCACTGGTTAATGATTATCATTGCGGTGTGAACTACTAAGGTGAACTTGATTACACCAATGAAGTATTAGAGTTTGCTATTTTGAAAAAGACTAGATCAAAAAAATGCAAACAAAAAGAAATGTACAGCTTGGATTGTCTGTTTGCAATGTAACTCTGAATAAAATAAACCAAAAAATAAATAAATAGTAATTAAACAAATTTTACCCCCTCTACATCTGGTTACCACTATGATGCTTCATCATTCACATTTTGAGCTATACTTTGCTCTGGTTTGACTTAATGTTGATTGGTGCAACGGTGGCTTACTTTTGTTTGTTGAATACAGATAGTGTTTTATAAGATGTGCGCATGTATGTTCATTCTTAATAATGATTCATGTGTAGTCTGGTTTCATCAATGTCTTGCAAGATGCACATCTTTGGAAATGTTTCCTCCCAGTACCACTCAGTTCAGCTGCACTAACTACTGCTGATGTAGGGTGTAAATTCAGAAAAGTAACAATCAGTAATGAATTGTTTAAATCAATAATTTTGTCAAATTTCTTAACATTTCAACCAGAAAGGTTTCACCACCCCTTACCCACCCACCCACTTGCAAACTACAACAAAATATCAAGGTTGAATACTGAATGCCTAAACCATATTTCATATACCGTAGGTCATAGGTTCTGTCAGATTATTAGCTCACCTCTTTGCATTCGGGAAAAGATCCTTTTACTAGCAAAATTGACCCACTCTAGTGACGCTACCCGAGATAAACCGTATTAGTTGCAAAGGACTTTCCATTTGACTTTTTCCCCTTTTTGAAAAACAAGTTACTGCACGGATAAAAATTAATTAAAAATTGTGCAAAACACTGCCACTAGAAAATGTTACTTATAGTGTCTTTGTCTCGAGTCACTTAGCTACTCTTGTAACATTCATGTTCTTGCTGTGGCTGTTTATGATACTGCTTTTACTTATTGGTCTTAGCAAGTAGATTTCCAGGACTGTGGTATGCGTAAACAAAAGCAACAAGAAATTTGGCTTCATGGTATTTTCAGGCAAGGGGGGTGGAATAGGCTGTGCTCGTGCTCACGTCAATTGTGGCGTGTACAAAATCCTAGACTTTTCCTCGCAAAATTGTCCCTCTCAGATAACCTTAGCAATTGAAAAGGACGTTAATTCAACAGTTCCTGTGGCAGTTCCGTAGTTACAAATACTTTGGGCGAGACAGAACCCAACTCAGATTGTTGTAGACAAGTTTTAAATATAATGAAAGACCATTCCAACTCGTGAGTATTGCCGGATGCATACGTTAGGTGAAAAAAAAACTACTTTCTGAAAGAATTAAGTTAGGCACAGTTACTTCACTTTTCCAAATTTGCTGTTGACTATCTTGGACTTTTTTGGCCCTTAAAACTAAACCGTCAATATCTTAAACTATATGGGGTAGACCGTGTCGCATCACTGTAAAGGTGCGATTACCCCTAACGTGGCATGCAGCTTGAGGGTGGTCAACACTGCGATTGTCTTCTGTTTCCCTTTACAATACCTCAACCGCCTGCCAGCCTATTTTCAGTTTCCATTGCTTTTCCAAGAGCCTCGTACCAATGTTGCTGTACGTAAACCTTACAGCCCTCACGCACCACCTCCTCCTCTTCTCGTTCCTCCACTTCTTTCCAATCATTCGCATCAGCTCAAAGGGTTCCAAGGTCACGATCACGAGCTGCTTGGGTAAGAGGATAAAGTCTTAACCTTTAGGAGTAAACCAGACGGACTATTTAGCTAATTTTAGATGTAATATAGCCACTTAGTCTTGTTAGAAACTGCTTAACATCTTACAGTAATTATTTTAACTTACTCGATATTGCCAGCCTAATTGTTAAAATATCTAACTGCAACACAGTTGTAGGTACTGACTTGATTTGGTAAGCATTTATTGTACTAGTCGTGCAATAATACAAATTAGTGTTAAGCTTCTTTAAGTTTTTACTTTTTTACTAAAATACTGAACCTTTCTAATTTAAACTACTTTCCTTTCTAAAATATGCTCCATGACCGACATTAACCCCAAAACTTAAATAGCAGCATACTGGCTCTCCACCAGGGCGACGCAACTGATTGACGCCGGCCCATTGATTTCTGGTTACAGCGAGAAGCAGAAGTCTCTGCTCGGGCTACGTTAGGCCCATCCTATGTCTAATGTATGTATTTCACGCAGGCGTGTGATCACTGCCGGGAGATTATCATTGTCGATTCAATATGTGTAAGGGGTGCGATACCACACAAACCCCTGTCAAATTTGTATATCCTTTTTCTTTAGAAGAAATTTTCAAGTTAAAAATATGTGAGCGAAATCAAAGAGAAGACAGGAACAGTGGTCCAAAAAGCTTTCTAATTCGACAGATTTGTCCTGGATACCCTAACGCAAGAAACGCTTGTTCAAACTAGGGTAGAGCGGTATACCGGCCGGTACTCTTTGGTATCGATACCCAACAATACTGTCAGTCTTAGTAACGGTAGTTTTATAGGAACCCACATGCCACAAGTTAAGTTCCCTCAAACTTAACTTGAGGATGATGGTCGTTGTTGTGGATTTGGTGCGTGGCAACATTGGCCTTCCTGTTAAACCACGAACCCCGCCCAACGCAAAGGAAGTAACGGCTGTCTCGCAGACCACGCTTTCGGAAATTTCACCTCAGCGACCACGTCGGCAGCCAAGGGAGCGAAGCAGCCTACATTGCATGAAAAGAATCACAAATAGATGGATTTTGCTTCAAAGGCGAAGATACGTCTTGAGGAGTCTTCATCTACCAAAAGTGCAGTAGCCAAGTAGTATGAATATTGGATCTAAATGCTCGACGATCCTCCGCTGGCTATGATAAAAGCTCAGGTGGTAGGCACGGTCGGACTCTTTCAATAATTTCCGTCCGGTGTTCCTTTCGATTATATGCGTTATTTTTGTAGCAGTGATAACCTCCGTCTAATGAGTGGAAATTCGTATTTTAATCCTGTTGTTTGTACTGTGACAAGTCTTGAGTTTTAATCCTGTTTGCAATTGCCCCTAGGTGGTGATGTCAGATGAACAGGTGGCACGCCATCAATCCCCTGTTTATGTCGCACAGAGTTCAGACGGACGGTTGAATAACTGTACGTTCTCTTACTCTCTCGTCATCCACACAATAGTCAGTGTGTGCAGTTGTCTATCCTAACGGTGACCACGTGATTGCAGGGGGTGCCCTCCTACTTAACATTGTCCGCCGCACGTCGGTTCCTTGAAGGTTCCAAACTGACAGCTCTCAGATCTTATCTGGCTTCATTATATTGTCCCTTCACGGGCAGTTGACTGCCTAAGCAAGCCTCGCGCGGGGAAGGTTGCGGACCTGTCCCCTCTCTTCTTGTTTCTACGAACACTTCTTGCGTATTAGAGGCCAGGACGGAGCTTTAAGGATTGTAGCATCCTCTGTAGTTCGTCTGTGGCAGAGGTTGCTAGAGTCCTTAAAGCTCGCTTCCATGAAGGTTACCAGCCATCAAGGGCTACAGGTCAGAATTTAGGTTCATCCTCTCTCTTGCAGCAAGCGCGGAACGTCTCATATAGACATTTCTTGACTTGTTCAAGTTTGTGCAAAGACCGAGGGTTCGACGCCACTGCCCGGCCGGAGGGAGATCTTTCCTTTGCATTTTCCAGCCTGTCGGGGAGGCCATATGTGCCACTGCATTAAGTTTCTTTCCTCCTGCTCACCAGAAGGTGGTTTTTCTCTTTGCCTTTGCTGCAGCTGCAAGGTAGGGGGAACTGGCAGCTATGGTGTGGGGTAAGGTTTTCCTCAGACGGGATATGTCTGGAGCAGAGTAACTTTCTTGTTACCACCTAGGTCAGAGTATCCTGTCAGAGCAGCTAGCTATTATCTTCAATCAACAATGCACTTATCTGTTGATGGCATGCGGAGAAATGGAGGGGCCAGGAGGAGAACTTCATCCAAGCAAGGATCCTGTGTTGTCTTCTTCTGTGGCTCTCTGGATACGCAAAGTTATCAAAGGGCATATGCACAGTCGTAGAGTCAAGCGATGCCACTGAATTCTGTTCGTGCCCCTGAACTGTGTGCTCTAGCTCCATCGTGGGCATTTGAGACAAGGATGTCCTAACCATTCCCTCTTAGAGGAATCGAGGCTTCAACTACTTTTTTTTTTTTTTGGAATGTCCCGGTTGCCGCTGGAAGTCTGGACGTCCAAGCAAGGACCCTATGTCACCTTTCCTGGTGACTTTCCTGATTTGTGAAGTCATCAAAAGGGCATATAAGTATAGTCTAGGAGTCGGGCGAATCCACCTGAGTCTGTTTGGTCCCATGAACTGTGTGCTGTGGCCGTATCGTTGGCGTTTGCAACAGGGACACCACCGGATGACATCCTAACCGCTTGCTCATGGACGAATGGGGCGACTTTCAGCAGCCGTTAGTTTCGGATTGTACCGCCGTCCACTGGAAGTCTTGAGGGATGAGGGCCTCATCTTTGCCGGTCACATCAGCGGACAACGGGGCGGCTAGACTACTAAGGAGTTGAATAAAGAGGTAGGGAAGGTTAGTACTACTTGTACTGTTTGTTCCCTTTCTCTGGCCCCTGTGTGAGTATTTCTGTTAAAGGTTTTGGCTCTGGGATCCACCTGTCCCGCCATCCTATTGGACAATGCAGCTTAAATTAGCTTTTAGGAGACAAATAAAACTGTGGATTTAAACGTAAAAATCGTTTTTAGTTATCATAAAATTCTTACCTTTAGGGAACCCACACACCAACTCTACTCGTCAAACCTGCGGCATTGTGAGGATCAGGAAATGAAAGTGGGGATCAATGGCTGGAATCAATGAATTATGTAGTACTGGGACGCTGCCCTAGCGGGAAGCGGGTACATTGCCGTTTAATTTTTGGGGTTAATATTGGGCAAGGAGCATACTATCGAAACGAAAATAGTTTAAATGGCAAAGGTAGGTATTGTAGGCCCCATTCTTGGCCTTCTCGTTCACAGGTAAAACCCAAAATGAGTCTGTCTCCTTCATGTATTAAAGGAAGTATTAATTAGTGAAGTTAGCATTAATTAAAGGAAGCATTGAAGTGAAAGGAAAGTTTGTTTCACGTAATAACGACGTAAACAGTTGTCTGTAACTTTTGAAATGTTGGGTTCAAAAGATGGCGAAGAGAGTTCGTTGTGCGACATGTCGTTTATCGTCTTAAAATGTCTATCTTGTTACTTATGTAACCTTTATGGATATGTACCTCAGCCATGTTAGAAAGTATTTTATTAATATAAGTTTAAAATGGTCAGCTCCCAACAAGATCAGATAAAACAACTGTAATATTTGCACTACTGTCCGGAAAAATGACATTGGTCAGTAAACTGCAGAAAAAGTGACACGGTGAAAATTACGCATTTGGCAGGGTGTAAAATCTTGACAAATGCATCAGAATCCGTGGAACTAAATTGTCCGGCCGTGGGGTTTGGTTGGGAATGTGTTCTGCATGGAGCTGCATTTATAACAAGCTTTCCTTAAACGTAATGCTCAACTTTGCTACTATGTGGACTTTGCTAAAGCGATGTACACCCAAGATGAGATGGGTTAAAGTGACCCGCTGACCCACTTTTGTGACCCACCGGCACAAACTCGCTTACTGACCCAACTTGAGCCACTGACCGAATCTCTCCCAGTAGCGCATTTTTCGTGCCTGTCTGCACTGTGTATTTATTGTACCCTAGAAGGAGCAGGACCGATGTTAAAGTACCAATTGCAATATTAGCTTTGTGAGAGGTCATCAAGAAACCCCAAAATAAGTTACCACCAGCAGGTGAATGGTCAGTATCGTGGCCCTCGAGCCAATTGGATGCCGGTTTTAATCCCACCACTACCCATATGGAACTTGAAAAAAAATGTGGCTGTGCTGAGAAGGTGCCC
The DNA here is from genome assembly GCA_023313725.1 of Lithobius niger. Classification (NCBI taxonomy): domain Eukaryota; kingdom Metazoa; phylum Arthropoda; class Chilopoda; order Lithobiomorpha; family Lithobiidae; genus Lithobius; species Lithobius niger. The sequence goes on along the minus strand of JAHWFP010007793.1, from coordinate 5,004 downwards.
AAAAAAAAAGGGTTTTGCTGTGTGCTTTTTCTAGGGTTAAAACCCCATCGCAAACGAGACCCTGTTCAATTGATAATTGCTTGATAGATTAGAATATTCCATTAAATCAAAACGCGTTATAACTTGTCTTAGTCCATGGCCGTTGGCCTAATACGAAACTCAGGCGTAAGCAATTGTTTGCACCTGCGTCTTGGTATGTATAAAAGAAAGAGATTTCAAAAGTAACAGAAAAAGCAGAAATACACGTAGGACCTATCTTTTATGTTCCTTTTTTTCCCCCCCTTGGAGGGGTGATGTGGAAGTTTTTACTAGTTTAGTTGCATGCTTTTAGCCGTAGAAGCTTGAAACGGTTCATGTAAACTCATTTTTTGTGTTTGGTTCTTGGGCCATTTTGTGGCAGTGGATCATTCTGGGCCAGAATCTCTTATTTATTGACCCAATTTGACCCACTGATCTATCCCATCTGTAAATTGTACAGAAACTACAATAATGGACCTTTTTAAGCCTCTATCCTCCCCCCTTTTTTTTAAAAAAAAATCATTCTTAAATATAAAAAGAACAGAAAACCATACGTTGCATGCAGTATTGTATGCAGTATTAAAACAGTAAATTAATGAATAGTGTGCAATATTAAAAGATTTTAATAATTTGCATTTTGGCCGTATTTCTTGCCACTGGCACCATTTTCAAGGAACTGTCCAAACTTAACAGTTTAATTTTCAATTTTGGTTTAGTTTGTGGGTGGAAATAAACTTACCATTGAAAATTAACTTAAGACCAACCATCTACAATGCCATTTGCCGTTCAGCGATTGAAAACCATCAGTTTGTGACTTGAATTTTATTCCAAAAAAGTGATTACTAGCAATACGGACTGAAACTCCAAAATGATATCGTAAAACTGTTTGTGGCATTGAAGGTAGATTGACAAAGGCTGGTTAAAAAAAATGCTACAATGCAATAAGTGATACATTAAAGAAAAGAAAACGTGTAAAAAGAAGTATTGGCGAGGTGGCAAGTTGAAATTAGAAAATGGCGAGTGCTTTTTGAGGTCTACCAACCAAGTGTTTTAACAAGCAGAAAATCAGACTTGCTTCAGCAAGGTAAAAAAGTAGAAGCTTCTGCGTGTTTGGGGCTCCATTTTACTGAAGGTTAGACACCCACATTTAGACCTATTGGGCCATGCAACGTTAATTGTTTGGTTTACAGGCTCATGCGGGTGCCTTAAATTATCACGGGTCACATTTTTTTATTTCAGTCTTGGTCCGCCCGCTAAAAATCGTATTTCGCCAAATTTTGACCGTTTTTTGACATTTCCAGTGTACCATTTTAACCGGCTCGAAACGAGCTTTTCAATTGTGCTAATATTAACCCTTTACTTTATGGACATTTACGAGAACTTTCGTCCCCATTTCCTCGTGAAAATTACCAGTTTCTTCACAATTGTGCATCACAGTTGAAAATTAAGCTGTAACTTTTCAACTGTTCGCAAGTTTTTATTTTTAATTCTAAAACATCCAGGCAGCTTCAATACCATGACTTAAAAAATGTAATAGACTGCTTAATCATTACGTCTCCGTAATTTGAAGTGCGAGATACACGAAACGCGTAAAAATGCGTATGTGTGTGAATCCTGTAGAAGCATAGAAAAGCGTATATGTAAAGGAAAGGGTTAAGCCTTTAGCTCAAACCACTAAGAAGTTATTTGGCAAAAACTACAATATTTTTAATGCTAGGTAACGTAAATGACATATTAGCAGAATATTATACTTTTTTAGGCTGACAGCAAACTCGTTCAGTCTTCAGTTAGGTACACATCAAAGAATTGTGGTCAGTTTCATAAAAAAAAAAAAAAAATGCCTGGTTGCCTGGTGCTTCAGTTTGCAGCCTCGCCCGTAAAACAAACAATTTTTTTTTCATCGCCTTGGTTACAGTCACTTAAAATCAGCTGCTCTCACCCAAAAAAATCTCTTAGACGGACTGTTACGACCTTGTTTGGGCTTGTCTGTAGAGAATACTCTGTGGATGAGAGCAAGGGCGCCTTGCTTAGGGTAATAGCCCAAAATGTGTGTGTCTAACATTCAGTAGAATGAAACCCCATACAAACAGTACTTTCTGCTTTTTACTTTGCTGAAATCAGTCCGATTTTGTGCTTGATAAAAGACCCCCAGCTAGGTGACTTTGCTCACAACATCCACATAGTATTCTCTACTGACGAGGCCAAAGAAGGGCAGAACAGTCTGCCTAGAGATCTCTATGGGCGAGGGCTGCTTGATTTTAAGCCAAGTGTTGATGACTACTGCTGGATTGATATTTGAGAGGGTCGATTCTGACAAGTTTTTGGATAGTGGCATCTAGTAACAAGAATTGTTAACGAATTCTTGAATATTTTATTGTGTGAAATGCTGTACGCAGCTGCTTTCACCTTTTCTTTTTTTTTATTTTGTATGTAAGAGACAAGAGAGATTACAAGTTTTATAAAACCTTTTTACCTGTTGAAAAAGGCCATGTCCTTAGTTAATCACAACGTATACTGAACATTTATTTTCCAAATTTTTGCACCTCGGAAACAGTATTGGAGGGCAATTTCAAGTTACTCACTGTAAAATAAACAAACAGAACTCTGCAACTCGGGTAGCCAGTCATGTCCACAAAAGCCCAAAACACTTCCTACATTCCATGCCTAAAAGTTCAAGAACAACGAAAATGCCTTGCTTGTCGAGACGAGGCGTCATATTTGTTTTTTGTGTCTATTGCCGGTTACTATGTGTAACAGAGTTCTGTTTTTGTTTCGTTTGCAGCCTTCATGCTCCAACACTGCGCGAAAATTTGACGAACTTTCTGTGCTAGTTGCAATTATCAATTTTTAATTACTCTCATCATATCTCCTCTTTTTACCTGTGTGCACCCTCGTATTTTTCCCATAAAGGTTTGTGGGTTTTATTTCGGTGCACCCTGTATATTAAAGAAAAATGAAACCGTTTAGTAAGAAGATAAAGCCAGTTTGTGGCGATCTGGATAGTGTAGCGACTGCTGAGGGGTTAGACCATTCGACATGGTATCGGAATGTCAGGGTTCGATTGTCTGCAAATCATCCATAGCCCACAAAGTTAAATTGGGCATTTGAGCTTATCTACAGATTAGAAATTGATGTTGCTATTACTGTACCGTAAATCGCCTGTAGTTTACGAGATCGTCCTTTCTCCAAACATAATTCAGGTAAAATTAATTTCTAATCACACAACCCAACTGCAGGATTGGAGGATGTGAAACAGCAGCAAAACACTCGCCTTCCATCCTGGAGCGATTGTGTCACACCCTGCCGCCAACTTCCGTCCTGGAACAAACTACCGGTTTTGTGAAGAAGAACCCCCCCCGCAAAAAAAAAACTGTACAGGTCAAAACGTGAAATGACTGAATCAACACCCCCTTTGTTACTACCGCATTTGCTTCTCCAAAACAACAACACGATGCCACCAACGAACAATAAACACCGTTCAACAATTACATTTTTGGAGAACTCTGACCTACTTCAGAATTTCTACCAAAAACTGAAAAAGTTCACATTTCAACATCGCTCGTCGAATCCAAAATTTGAGCGAGTGTTCAAATTTGGATTCGACGAGCGATGTTGAGATCTGAACTTTTTTTCATAGTTTTTGGTAGAAATTTTTATAGAGGAGGTAATTATCTAAAAATTTCAGTGTGTGTATTGGACAAAATCAACTTTTTATTTAACGATTTTCACGATTGGGAGCTCGCATGCATTTACGCCAGTATTTTCCGGAAGTTGGCATAAGGACACCGCAATCACTCTCCTGGGATGGAAGGTGAATGCTTTTGCTCCCGTTTTAGCGTGCAGTCACCTCCAATCCTATAGTTGGGTGTATGATTAGAAATGAATTTTTACTGTGAATCATGTTAGGAAGAGTGACAATCTCGTAAACTACATTTGTAAATAAATGTGAAAACTTGGTATTGCGTTAACGCTAGATTGAATCCAGATCACGTATGTGACTTATTGCACAATGCAAGTATGCACCGTACCTGAACAGAAATAAGATTAGGAAATAGGTCATGTATTTAGCACCCTCCCCCGATTTTTACAAAATTAAGCTCAAGCATTGAGCGATTTAAGGTTGACTATGATATTACTTTTACCTGTTGCGTTACTTGACTGCCAAATCAATTATACTATAATGTTTGTATTTGCAGGAAGATTTCAGCGACGAAGAAGAGGCTGGCCCTGCTGCTTCGTCCCCCGTGACCTCCCAACCCAAGTCGGGTGCAGGTATGGATGCACCGGTATATGCGATGCCACCGCCTGAAGCAGGAGAATATAATGAAACCTCCACCCTCAAGTCGTCAGTGAAGACGACATATACCCCGGGCATGACCGACCAGTCTGGGGCTACTCAGTACTAAGACTTACATTCCAAGGGGTGAACCGTAGGAAGTTGTACCTCTTTTTGTTAATATTCTGTGCGCACTAGTCATTGAGGAAAGTCCCTATTCTTACGCCGTAGTGGACTCGCCCCACGTTGCTAGAGTGCAAAGAATGGGTCGTAAAAAAAAGTGCGGATGGCGTACTGGTGTCGTCGCCTCCCTTTCTTTCCTCAGCGACGACGGTGGGTTATGTCATTTGCAGTGGTTAGTAGCCGTTGCACTCGAAATAAATACCAGAGATGTCTTGTTCCATCGTGAATGTTAAAAAAAAAAA